>JALIZH010015901.1:0-14017 GCA_030522465.1 Rhipicephalus appendiculatus | reverse complement strand
CTGCTTCCGAATTCTTCTATAAGATTAAAGGTAATTTCACGTGTGACACCTACAACTGTATCTATTTGCTCGAGTGTTCCGTCTGCAATTTACAGTACATTGGACAAACCGAAACGCCCTTCAGATACCGATTTAACAACCATAAGTGTCATGCTGCCACTAATTCCGAACCTTCCTACTATCAAAACACGTGCGCATTCCGGGCCACTCATTTGATAATATTACAGCTACAATCCTTCAATCTGGTTTCCGTTCCCACCACGAAAGAGAGCTTCGATAATCGTATTTAATTTATAAATTTAAGGCCGTCACTTGTGGTATGAATGAAAGTGCTGGTAAACTTTCCTTTCTACCCACTTAGTTACTCTTGACTTTCCCCGTTATTATTACCGCTACATTTTTACGCAGATAAATTAGTTTCCTATTTCATTTCATTTTCTCTCGGATCATGACTAGATGTTGCGCACGCGCTTATGTTGATCAATAATCTGTGCTCAGTTGAACCTATCACGTATTTTCGTTTTGGTGACACATACGTACTGTCGCTTTATTTTTATCACTCCGTTTTCGCCCGCAAATGCGCATGCGTACATTCCCATTTTCCTGTCCCATCACGCGCACTGTTCCCCACGTGCTTATAACAATCGCTCGCTTGTCAGCCAATAATAGTGCTACGCTAAGTCATTGGTCGTCTTATATTGCGTTGATGTCGCATGTGTGCATCACTCCGACGAAGGCCGGTCCCGCGGACGAAACGTCAGTCCTTCCCAAGAACCATTTTTCCTACGTGCTGGATATATTTTTTGAACTGTTACTTGCGGGCCCTATGTTAGCCCTTCATTGTTTCAATTACGGATGGATCCCGGTAAAAGCACGAGGAAAAATGTCAACTGGAGGTATCCGTGAACCCCCATTTCTACTACTGTATTAGGCGACTCCCAAGTCAAGTACCTCTTCCACCACTTTGACCCTAACCGCACCGCTACTCCAGCTTTTGTGTGGCAGGTCTGGAGCCCGCATAACTGACGCACGTGTGCTCCTGGACTTTGTGCCATTGTCAACTACAACCCTCATCCTCAATGTGGGTACCAATGACTTGACCTCTTCTACCGGACGTGTAACCTTCGACAACTACCGTGACCTACTTCACATCATAGCCAAGGAACGACCAGGCATCAGTCGTGTGTACGCCAGCCTGGTTCTGCCGAGAGCTACGAATCGTCATTATGGTAAGCGAAATGATGGCCTTGTTCGTCACTGCAATCGCGAGGCCTGCGCTTTCAATAGCCTACTACAAAACTTCTGCCGGCGTTCCAGTTTCGTGTACTTCATCGACCATGGATTTGAATGGTTGCCTTCCGCTCGCGTTCATTGCAGAGCAGTCCAGGCAGCTGAACCACGGGGCTGGAATAATCGCCTATTTTATCCTACGCAGTGGCAGTCCTGCTTCGTACGGCCACGAACGTCGAAGACACGCGGCCCTTTTCGTCGCTGGAATAGCTACTGAGCTATCACCGCCCCCCAGTCAACTCTGGAATCGCCCGATACTGCGCATGTGCTGGAACAACTGACGTCATGGTCCTCAAGCTATAAAAGACGGCAGCTTCGGTTCACCGTCATTCATTGCAGAGCAGTCCAGGCAGCTGAACCACGGGGCTGGAATAATCGCCTATTTTATCCTACGCAGGTATGTGTGCAGAACACATTTCTTAAATACCAAGTTTCTTGGCTTTTATGTAGCTCCTGGACTGCTCTGTACTACAGTTGTACTAACCCTTCGTTTACGTGTACGTGTGAATAGGTGAAACATGGGTGACAAGGTACCGACGACTATAAAAGAGGTAGCTAAACTGATTGCCGAGCTTTGGGCTAAGGTTGACACACATAATAATAACCTGAGAACTGAAATGCAAGAGCTCAAACAAACAGTTCAGTTCATGGATACCCATTTTGAGGAACTGAAGAAAACACTTGAGACGCTAAGAAAAGACAATGCAGCCTTAAAGAAAGACAACGCGGCACTGCGTGAGGGCCTCGATGTAGCACGCTGTAAATAAGAGACCTCAAGCAGTACAGCAGACAGCAGAATCTTGAAATTAAGGGACTACCAATAAAGAAAGATGAAGACCTGGCTAACAGTATTATATCATTTGCTGCAAAGTTCGCAGTACCAATAACTTCGGATGAGCTTGATGTCGTTCATAGAGTGCCCTCGAAAGACAAAACAAAACCAAATGTGGTTGTGAAATGACGGTCGCGTTCAACCCGCAACCGTATCCTTCAAGCGGTCAAAAAGCAGAAGATAACCCCAGCAGATTTCGGTTACGAAGGCGATGGAACTGTATATGTAAATGAGCATTTGTGTCCGGAGAATAAGGTTTTACTGGGGAAGGCAATCTCGAGGAAGCGTGAAAAAAATTGGAGGTTTGTCTGGTTCTCCAATGGAAAAGTTCTGGCAAGAAAGGCTGAAAACTCAAATGTCGTTCATATCCGCTGTGAGAACGATCTATCTCTCATAATATGAATCAAGAAAGCTTGTCTAACATGAACGTCATGATAGAATTCGCAAGTCCATTTTTCAGAAGTAAATTCTTGTCATAGCCTTATCCATTGTAATATTCGTAGCATGCATAAAAACATGGATCATTTTTGTACTTTACTTTCCTTGCACCCTTTTGACTTTAATTACATAGCAGTTTCGGAAACTTGGCTAAAACAAAGTGAGACTTATAGCATCCCTGGTTACAATTTCTTTTCCACTGCGCGACACGCCCCCAATAGAGGTGGTGGTGTAGCCTTATTTGTAAAATCTAGTATACCTTGCACTGTTCTTTCCGATTACTCAAAATCGTATTCATCTGAGCTTGACATCATTGTAGCTAGATGTCAAAATGAGGTAATCGTAGTGGTTTATCGCGCCCCCGGTGAAAAATTATCTAAATTTATGCATCATTTTGAACGGTTACTACAACACGTAAATTCGGTCAACCAAAAAACAGCGATCTGCGGAGACTTCAACATAGATACCTTAAAGGAACTGCAATTCAGAGTACTACGACATAATATCGTCATACAGCTTTCATAACGGTTATTTCTGCACCAACACGTGTCACACCTAAATCATCTTCTTGTATCGATCACATTTTGTGCAACTTTGACACTGAAGGAGCATGCTTTGGTACTTATGACGCAACCATAAGTGATCACTCCCCTACGATTATTTTATTCCCAGTCACAGAGGTTCACCGCATTAAGTCACGAGACACCCATAGCCGCATTTCTTTTTCAGCTCTTCGTGAATGCCTACAAAGCGCTGAATTCATTTGTTCACCAGAACCTTTGCAGTCTGTTGAATTATCTACTCCAGATGTGAATACTTTTTATTCTAAGCTAAACAAAACCATAAGTGAGGCTTTAATGCAGTCAATGATTACTAAGGACAAAAGATATTATAGAACACCAATTTGCCCATGGATGAATCGGCACATTTTAGAACAAATCAAAAAGAAAGATTTCTGGCATTCAAAGGTGAAAATGCGAAAAAACAATGACTATTACTTACAGCAATTTAGAATGGCCCGTAATAATGTTAACAACGCTCATTCGAATAAGAAAAAAAGAATATTACACAAACCTAATAACGAAAAATTCGGGTAATTCACGAATAACATGGCGTATTATAAACTCGGTCCTTAAACCCTCTGCAAGCTCTATGACCATGCCAGACTACGAGGCTCTCGGAATATCGTTAAGTACCCTAGTTTTGACGTTTAACACCTACTTTTGCACAGTCGGTTCTCGGCTAGCGGTCACGGCTGTCAACGAAGAATACATTAAGTACCCTCCTCGTAATCCTAATACATTCAAGTTCACCGATATAACAGCTAGTGAAATTGTAGCTGTAGTTAGTGGTATGCCAGTCAAATCCTCAGTTGGTTGCGACAATATGCCTGCTTTAGCGCTGAAAGAATGCATTGATATCCTTTGTGTACCTTTAGAAAAAATCTTTAACTTATCATTTTATACGTCTGCATACCCCGACCTTCTGAAGTTGTCAAAGATTATCCCGATTCACAAAGCTGGTGATAAAAACATCCCAGAAAACTACCGTCCCATCTCCATTTTAAGCACCATAAACATTGTGTTTGAAAAACTAATAGTCAAACGAATCATGTCTTTCCTAGAACACGAAAGTATTCTTACACCTTGTCAACATGGGTTTAGAAAGGGTAGGTCAACCGACACAGCTGTTTTGTCACTTTCTGAACTTATTAATTTCCACTTAAATAACAATAGAACGGTTGTAGGCATATTTCTTGATATAAAGAAAGCCTTTGATGCTGTCAAACACAGCATATTATTAAATAAACTAGAATGCTATGGCTTTCGTGGAATGCGCCTTGAGTTCTTTAAAAGTTATCTAGAAAACCGTAAACAGACAGTACAGCTAGCCCATACCCAGTCCGAGTTTCTAGAAACAACAATAGGCATACCACAAGGTTCAGTTCTTGGACCAGTATTTTTCTCACTGTATATTAACGACCTACCTAGCATAGCAAAAACCTTTTCAATATTTATGTACGCTGACGATACTGCTCTTATAAGCGCTCGAGATTTTTTGGACCATACCTTCGCGTGTGCGAACTCGGAACTCGTTGATATTAACAAGTGGTTCTCCTCGAATAAGCTAACTTTAAATACACAAAAAACCAAGTACATTGTATTTACTTCAAGAGTGTTGCTTGTTGGGCAAGTTGGTACATGCTTAAATTCGACAAAAGCCACTAAAACGTCGAAAAAGGAAGAAAACTGAGAGGCAGAAGCAGAGACAGTGAACACAGAGGTGGCTACTAACAACTGACGTTTATTTCGAAAAAAAAAAAACGCCTTCTCCTCAATCCGTACAGCGCATGCGCAAAAGCACCCCACAAAAATCACATCTCCAATCTTACCTACGCAAATCAGTTCAGTTCAAGAAAATCGCACTCTTTCCTGGTCAAAAACACAGAAGCTGCGCTTACACATTTATCCGGACCAAGCTTCCAAATGTGGTACGCCTCAATGATTTCCCTTTCACGCTGCGTCTTAGCCTTGCCTAAAATAGAAACATTTTCAAACCGTGGTGTACACCCACACAGCTTGCAATGTAGCGGAAGGTTACCACCCGTGCCAGAGGGTAGAAGATTTGCATGTTCCCGCATACGTACGTTAATACATCGACCAGATTGTCCAATGTATAGCCTATCGCAACTCAAAGGAATGCCATAAACCACACATGTGGCACATGCGCAGTATTTTTTTTACATGTTTGACATCGCATGTTCTGCTTGGCGTGCCGAGCTGCGCAACTCTCCTACAAAGACCTGCGAGTTTGCTAGGTGCGGAACAGACCAATCTGATGTCGTTTCTGGCAGCAACCTTTTTCAATCTGTGCGAAATACCGTGTACGTATGGCATAACCACCAGATTCTTTTGCTTTTGGTCTTGAAGCGTTTAAAGTTGAAACACAGGAGCGATGCTGATGTTCAGATGCTGGCAGCCTTTCAGTGGCGCAGCGACTTGTAAATATTGTAAATATACTCGCTTCTGTCTACCGTGTATTCGTGATCCCCGTGACAATTTGGTGGAGCTGCGGGGTAGAAGTGCTGTACAACGGAGCTCCGCAGTGGTCGTCGACTGGGAGTTTTCACGATGGAAAACGAGTCCGATGTTGCAACCACTGCTTCATCGGCCACGACAACGCCTGCACCGACCACTGCAACGCCTGCACCGGCGACAACACCGCCAACGTACGTGTTGACGCATCCGAAAAACCCTGGGACGTTCTGCGGTACGGATGAAGTTGACGTCGAAGAGTGGATTGCTGACTACGAACGTACCAGTGCGATCAATCGCTACGACCCGACTCTCATACTGGCCAACGTGCTGTACTACCTGAAAGGCACGGCAAAGGTATGGTATGAGAATCATGAGGAGGAGATCGGAAGCTGGGACACCTTTAAGCAAAAACTGCGTGACTTATTTGGGAAGCCCATGGGTCGAACAGCAGCCGCAAAGAAAGAGCTGTCCATCCGTGCTCAGACGTCCACTGAACCATACATTTCTTATATTCAGGACGTGCTGGCTCTTTGTCGTAAAGTCGACGACATGTCGGAGTCAGACAAGGTGGGCCACGTGCTAAAGGGCATAGCGGACGACGCGTTCAACCTGTTAATGTGCCGGAATTTTGTGACCGTCGACGAAATTATTGAGGAATGCCGGCGCTTTGAGCAGGCCAAAAGCAGGCGTATTGCAAGGTCATTCACTCGGCTGCCAAACTCCGCTGCGACGTCCTCATGCGAATATGGACTGACCTCTCGTCTGCAGTCATCACCGGCGTCTGACATCACGCGAATCGTCCGTCGGGAAATCGAAGTAATTGCACCTGCTCTTCCCAACAACGGCCACGTCGATTCGCACGTGCCCTCGGTTTCCCTGGTCCAGTCCATTGTGCGGGAAGAACTCGGCAATTTGGGCTTCACTGTCTGCGCCGTTGCTCAGTCTCGGACATCTGACTTCCGCCCGAGGTCGCCGCCTCGCCCCAGGTCACCGCCCCAGGAACGGTTCTATCCACGTTCTTGCAATCCGGCCGAATGGCGGACTGCGGATGATCGGCCGATCTGTTTCAACTGCCGCCGCATAGGTCACGTCGCACGGTATTGCAACAACCGTTGGTCTTCGCCTAGAAACCAGTATATCACTGCTAGCCGCGCCGACAGCTATCGCCGTTTCCAGCTTCCTGAGCAGTTCACCGACAACTACCGCCGTCCCCAGCCTTTCGAGCCCTACACCTTCGATGCCCCTGCTACGCCGCACAGCCACTCGCCGTCGCCCCGAGGTCACCAGTCGCGTTCGCCGCCAGCACGTCGCCCGTCGTCTCCGTCTCCTCTACGACGACATCCGACCTCGCCGCTCAATCTTCGACAGGGAAACTAAGAGATGCAGCTCTTACAGGTGATGCTGCATCCTCTAATCCCACCTCAAATCCTCTCCTTGTACTGGCGACACGTCGAAATTTGATCGACGTCGACGTTGACGGCCTGACTGTTTCTGCGCTTGTTGACACTGGGGCACATATTTCTGTGATGAGTTCTCGACTCCGTCGCCGCCTGAAGAAAGTCCTCACTCCGGCTGCTCCTGGTATTATTCGTGTCGCGGACGGAAGAAGTCCTGTCATAATAGGAATATGCACAGCACGCATCACCATCGCCGATCACCACACATCTGTTTTGTTTGCCGTTATTGAGCAGTGCCCAAATGACTTAATTCTCGGATTGGATTTCTTGTCCACTCATGCCGCCCTCATTGACTGTGCAACCGGCGTTCTCCAACTTGAACTGCCTCGGCTTGAGGACGTGCCAGCTTCACCGTCACAGCGCTTGTGCTCTGTCGATTACGTTCGGCTATCACCGCAAGCCGCCACGTGCGTGGCCCTGACGACATCACCAGCTCTTCCTGACGGCGACTACATAGTGTCTCCATTAGTGGACGTACTGTTGGCCCGAAATGTTGCTGTGCCGCATACCATCGTGACTGTCGTCGACAACTACGTCCGGCTCCCGCTCCTCAACTTTGGTAACTCGGCTCAGGTCCTCCCGCAAGGCATTTCGTTGGCCCACGTAACAGCACTTGATGCATGGAACATCGTGGCATTAGACCCTGAAGATTGCTCGTCCCCTATTGCCGCCAGCCCAGCAAGCGCACCCTCCGACGAAATCGCGAAAATGATTGCCCCTGGTCTTCTGCCCTGTCAAGCTGCGCAACTCCGCCACATTCTGACGACCTATAGAAATATTTTCGACTTCGACGACCGCCCTTTAGGTCAAACATCAGTCGTACGTCATCAAATACATACCGGTGATGCTAGTCCTGTCAGACGGCGACCATATCGTGTATCCCATTCCGAACGCCAGGTCATACAACGGGAAGTCGATAAGATGCTCTCGAAAGGCGTCATAGAGGCCTCTTCAAGTCCATGGGCGTCGCCTGTCGTCTTGGTGAAAAAGAAGGATGGCAGCTGGAGATTTTGCGTTGACTACCGTGCCTTGAACAAGATAACCCGCAAAGACGTATATCCGCTGCCACGAATCGACGACGCCCTTGACTGTCTTCACGGCGCGCGATACTTCTCATCCATAGACCTGCACTCTGGTTACTGGCAGATTTCTGTCGACGACTTAGACCGAGAAAAAACTGCATTCGTCACACCAGATGGCCTTTATCAGTTCAAGGTTATACCTTTTGGGCTGTGCAACGCCCCGGCGACGTTCGAACGCATGATGGACTCTCTCCTTCGTGGTTATAAATGGTCCATCTGTCTTTGCTACCTCGACGATGTCATTGTCTTTTCGCCAACGTTTGAAAGCCATCAAACTCGTTTGTAGACCACTCTTGCTGTTTTTCGTCGAGCTGGACTCCAGCTAAACTCCAAAAAGTGCAATTTCGGCCGGCAACAAATCACTGCACTTAGTCATCTCGTAAGTGCTACTGGTGTACAACCAGACCCTGACAAGATACTTAAAATTAACAGCGCAAAAACGGACGGCCACTCAAAGGAAACACACAGGACAAGCGCTGACTTCCAACTGAAAATTTTATTGATACGAGAGCATCTTATAAATGCACGCGTCAACTGTTACGAAATACCAGAGCGGAAAAAAAAGAGGAGAAAGAAAAAACTAAAAAAATGTTGAAAAAGCATAAATGTAACCGTCACAGCAGCCGGCTGCGCACACCCCCGCATTCTAAATAACTCAGCTCTCTGTCCGATAGAGCAATCGATGGCTTGCTTACGCATCCGCTATTTTCTCGCGTCATCTGGGCGGCTTCACTGATTACGCGCGCTTGCTCATCTTTATTCTTATCCACCACAGTGGTCCCTTAAAACTGCGGAGTGCATCCGCACGTGCTCACGTGCAATGCTAGGAAGCCATCCTTGCCATTGCGAACGTTGTTGGCGTGCTCGCGTAAGCGCTCGTTCAGGCATCTGCCCGTCTGGCCCACGTAACACGCCCCGCAAGACAAGGGTATCCTGTAGACCTCTCCTTGCACACAGTCAACGAACTGTGTTCTGTGTTTGACTGCACATTGTTTTTGTCGTCTCTTCACGGGACAGGTCCTGTTCGCCAACTGGGACAACTTGTCGGGAACACTGAAAACAACTTCCACGTTAATACGTTGCCCTATTTTCTTTAGGCGATGGGACACAGAGTGCATATACGGTATGACTGCCACTCTGTCCCGCTTTTTAACAGTTATTTGTTCTGTGTCGCCGTCAGTGCCCCTACGTTTCCTTTTTCTGTGCATTGACTCGGCTACAGAAATGAGCAAAGGACGTGGGTACCCTGCTCCTTCTAGGCGTTTCGACTGTGCCAAGAGACTAGCTTCCGAGACGTGTTGGCAAGACCTTTCTAAAGCGTTGGAAAAACAAGACTCTACAATAGCTCTCTTGACTAATTTACTGTGAGCCGACGAGAACGGAAGGATGGGCTTCTGTGAGCGGGGCGCGTACCGCCAGCACGTGTGGTCATCCGAGAATGAAATCTCCAAATCTAGAAAGCGGATGCTGTCCTTCTCCGGCAACTCGTTAGTCACCACGAGCGGGCAGAGGCACTCACGAAAAACTTCTAAAACTTGCGCCACTTGAGAATGAAAGATTTGTGGTTCACATTGCATGATTATAAGATAATCATTTACATATCTGAAAGTTTTTGTGACGGATAACATGCTAAGCCGATCATTCAAAGCCCTGTCAAATTTCGCTAACAGCAGGTCACTCAGAAAAGGAGCTATGGAAGACCCGATAGAGACACCTTCTTTCTGGATGTATGTGTTCCCGTTCCATTCTACGAACGTTGACGCAATGTATAAGAACCCTTTGGAAGTCACACTCGCGGTGTTCTGAAATGCCAGCACACCAAAGACATCAATGCACTCTTCTATGCACTTTAGCAAGTCTGTGGGGAAGGGAGTAGTATAGAGCTTTAATGTATATCGAGAAAGCCATCAACTTGGTGCCCGATGGCTGCTTTAGAAATTCAACTACTTCTCCAGAACTTTTGATTCTGAATGGGTCATCTACAGGAAAAAACTTCAGCTTGTCCTGTAGAAACCGCCCTTCTTCGTTCTGCCAAGAATTTCTTTCGGATACAATTGTCCTGAAAGGCGTGCCATCTTTGTGTGTCTTGGCTGAAAAGAACATTTGTAGGGCCAGGTTATCGCTTTTACCTATTTTTCGTGACAGCACTGTCAAATCTAGATCAGAGCACATGGTTTTCGCCCTGGACCTGACTTTAGCCAAGTTTATGCCTTCACACGCACGAAAAACGGAAGAAATGGCTTGATGGGCTTTCTCGAAGTAAAGACCTCGCGACAACACGGCAAACGCTCCCTCTTTGTCTGAAGGTAGAACGCATAGATCATTGTCAGTGAGATAAGCAGCAACCTTACTAACACGCACCACGCAGTTAGCGGGCTTACCGCGTAAAAGCGCGTCGAGTCCTTGCGACACGCATCTGTCGCTGTCTTGCGGCGGGGCACGGTTTGCGACCTGACGCACAGTGGCCAGCAGTTCTGTGGGTGTCCGCCTCTTCTCGACTGTGAACTTGGGGCCTAGACTCAAGGTCTTCCTGACGAATTCTGGCAGAGCTATATCACCACACGTGTGAACAACACCTGCCGAGCCGCCTTTGGTCGTAGAAAATTGGGAACGGAGCCTCCGTAGTTCACCTTGCCACAGATAGTCCACCATGTGGTCGATGCGTCCTGTGTACTCTAGCCATCTTTTTTTCTTGGAGGCGACATGGTGCTCTAGAAGAAGCGGAAGGTGCAGGGCTTCCCTGTACATCCTTGCTTGCCTCAGCCATTCCGCCCTGAGTATCTTGCACACCCTAGTGCCATGGGGCCATCCGTTTTTTGCGCTGTTAATTTTAAGTATGCATAACCAACTAGCCCAGTCAGCTACACTGACAAGATTAGCGCTGTCAAGCATTTCCCTGCGCCTTCTTCTACAAAAGATGTTCGTAGTTTTGTGGGCTTATGCTCGTACTTCCGACGTTTTATACGCAATTTCTTTACCATTGCCCGTCCGCTCACTGACCTCAAAAAGGACGTGCCCTTCTCGTGGGGCCAAGACCAAGCGACTGCGTTCTCGACGCTTATCAACTTGCTCACATCACCACCAATACTGGCCCACTTCGACCCATCCTTGACTACTGAAGTTCGCACAGATGCCAGTGGGCATGGAATCGGTGCCGTCCTCGCTCAACACCAGGGGGGCCAAACACGTGTAATTGCGTATGCCAGCCGCCTACTCTCCACATTTGAGCGCAACTATTCCATCACGGAGCGCGAGTGTCTTGCGTTGGTCTGGGCTGTAGCAAAATTCCGCCCCTACTTGTACGGCCGCGAGTTCTCAGTTATTACCGACCACCACGCTTTGTATTGGTTGTCGTCGCTCAAGGACCCAACTGGTCACCTTGGTCGCTGGGCTCTACGTCTACAGGAGTATACCTTCGACGTAATTTACAAGTCTGGTAGGCTGCACCAAGACGCCGATTGTCTCTCGCGGCATCCGGCGGACCCTGCTAGCATCGCTGACCACGACAGCGATTCTTGTGTACTCGCCATATCTGATTTACGCGACATCGGCACAGAGCAGCGTCGGGATGCAACTCTCAAGACGGTCATTCAGGAAGTTTCCTCCGGATGTTCCGACCCTTCGCTCGGCCACTATGTCCTCCGCAATGACGTTCTCTATCGCCGCAGCATGTAGCCTGATGGTCCCGAATTCTTGCTTGTTATTACCCGACACCTGCGTGCTGCCATTCTTCAACATCTCCATGATGTTCCGACTGTGGGACACCTGGGCGTTTCACGCACCTATGACCGCGTGCGGCAGCGGTTCTTTTGGCCTGTATCGTTCTGTGCGCCGATATGTCGCTGCTTGCGAGCACTGCCAGCATCGCAAACGTCCCGCTCTCCGTCAGGCTGGCCTGCTCCAACCTATCGACATTCCCCCGGAACCATTCTTCCGCGTCGGCCTTACGTTTTCAAAGGATCATGTGTGCTGGGGCTACTCACCACGAGCTAAAAAGGAACTTTTGCCCTACGACTCCGCGCATTCTAAGCTCGTAAAAAGGGCTATTGCTTCACTTTGCCTAGGGTCAGCACTCAAGAGATCTTGCGAGCACAACATGCAGGCCAGTTTTGAAAAACAGTTGATTAAGCTGTCCAAAGCAGGCTACCCTCGTTCTGTCTTGATGTCTGTGGCTGAATCGCTCCTGCAAAAGATTAAAGCGGGCACTCCTGCGAATGGTGCTAGAGCCGGTGAACTCAGTGGCCCAAGGCCTGAAGTTGTGCCTTATGTGCACAAAGTGAGTCACAATTACAAAAAAGTGGCCAGTAGGTACAGTGTACCCATCGTATTTTCTGCTCCCAATAGGCTCGCCCAATTGTGTCCCCGCATCATGAGCAGCCATTTGAAAGGCTGCCATGTAAAACACGCCAAGCCGTATGTGCGTTGCGCCACCGGGGTGGTTTATGAAATCCCCCCTGTCTTGCGGCAAGTGCTACGTAGGGCAAACTGGTCGCTGCGTCAATGACAGAATGAGGGAGCACGCAAACAATTTGAACAAGGACATGAATGCACATCTTTCTGCGCATTGCAAAGGCTGCGCATGTTCGCCAAGGTTTCATGATGTCAAGATCCTGGGTAGGAGTAAAGATAGAACAGCACGAGAACTTTTAGAAGCGTTTTTTATCAAAGAAAAAGGTAATGATTGTGTTAGTCAGACGTCTGTTGTCTTGTTTGCTGCCGAATATGCGTTTTTTCAATCGTACTGTTGATATGTAATCTTTGTCTAGCGCCCCCCTGTAGCTTGCCGGATGTCACTTTCGCGCCTGCGCGTTTGGAACTGCATATATCTTCTGTGTGCCTTCAATTTTTCATTAAAGTTGTTATTAGCGCCTGTGGTTTGTGGTTCTCTGTGTCCGTTGTGTCTTTTCGCGCTACATCATGATTATAAGGCCTCGACTTGCTCGGACCTTTTCCGACGTCCGTATCAGGCAACAAATGGATCGCTGTCGCAACTGACTATGCGACGAGATACGCCATGACACGTGCCTTGCCAACTAGCTGCGCTACCGACGTCGCAGACTTTCTGCTGAATGACGTCATTCTGCGACACGGGGCTCCGCGCCAGCTCCTTCCGGATCGTGGCCGCTGCTTCCTCGCAAGAGTGATCGACGAAATCCTCCATAGCTGCGCTACCGAACATCAACTTACTACAGCCTACCATCCACAGAACAACGGTCTTACCGAGCGCCTCAACCGAACTCTCACAGATATGTTTTCAATGTACGTCTCTGCTGACCACCGTGATTGGGACGCAGCTCTACCCTACGTTACGTTCGCATATAATTCGTCAAGGCATGAGACCGCCGGCTATTCACCGTTCTTTCTTCTGTACAGCCGCAACCCTATATTGCCATTCGAAACGCTCCCATTCGGAACACCACCTTCTGATGTTGTTCATGTGTCGCGCTTAAAACGCTGCTATACCGTCCCACCAACGGTGTATGCTCAGGACGTCGCTTCTCGAGCCCGCGTGGCTCGCCGAATCGCCCACACTAGGCTCTGTGCTTCTCAGGCCTCACAAAAAGTGCGCTACGATGACCGGCACCGCGACGTCGACTACCCTCCTGAATCTCTCGTCCTGCTCTGGACGCCGTATCGACGTGAAGGCCTGTGCGAGAAGCTCCTCCCTCGGTACACAGGGCCCTACAAAGTTCTGCGCAAGGTCACCGACGTCGACTGCCTCATTACTCCCCTTCATCCGCACTCATCATCTGCTACACCAACACCACCTTCTGATGTTGTTCATGTGTCGCGCCTAAAACGCTACTATACTGCCAGTCCTGACTGACTTAGGAGGCGCTGTGACGGCGCTCCCGTCCGCCGGGGGTGATGTTACGAGGC
>JALIZH010015900.1:0-59085 GCA_030522465.1 Rhipicephalus appendiculatus | reverse complement strand
AAGCTCACTGGCATTTCTTTTTGAAAACTTGGTGTCATTCGATACAAATCAAAAATTATTTTTTGGGTACAAAAATTTTTCACTGCTATTCAAACGTCATTAATTTTCCGTAAGACTCCAAGCTGTGCATCAAAAAACAAGTTGCCGAAAACCTGTTCCCTCATTATGCGAGAACAGGACATCTTTGATAAGGAACGAGAGATTCCTCGCATTGCATGTTATATTTGCGGACCATTACGCATTCCTGGATATTCATGGCTTTTAAAAAGTGTCAGAATGGATGTGGTTCAGCGATTTTTTTTAAAGGAAAGTGTTTTATGCCGGGTTCCACCAAGACTTTCATGACGTATTTCCGTCACGGAAATACGCCAGCAAAATAAACGTGACCAGACGGCAAAGAAAAACACGTGAAGGCAAATGTTCCATTGCCCGGAGTCGAACCCACGGTACACGACGATGGCTGGCGGGCGCTTAACCCACTACGCCACTCCCAAATATATGAAGGTAGGCTACTTGAACACGCCTTTTATCTCTCTCACAGTGTTCTTGTTCGCAGGGTGATGTCGCCGTCTGGAAACGGAAGAGTCAAGTTATGCTTGGCTTCCGCGATTAGCTCAGGCAACGCGTCATTGCTACTACCGTCTCATTCGGCGCGTTTCCAAGAGAAGTGTAATTTTGTCAACGTTTTGACACGCTGCGAGGAGGCGGCTTTAACCCAAGCCTCACTCATAAGTCATAACATTCATCCATATATTAAAATATAGCTCTCCGACACTCGCCTGGCTGTCGCTCCGCGTTCCGCGCTCGAGTTGTGAGAAATCACAGCCGGGCTCGAGGGAACACACGACGCGCGTTGCGTTTCTCTTCGTGTTTTACGACGCTCTGAAGGAGTTCATGCCGAGTACCAGTGTTTCATTATGTGTTGTTGCTGCTATCTTCGCACGGGATTCACCGTATGTGTTGTCTAGGTATATGTTCACAACTTCAGCTACCGCAAAGGTTAAAAGGCGTTAGTCGTCGGGACGGAGATGCGCCGCTAGGCGTCAACGTGGGTGGGCCAGCATCAAGGGAGGCTATATTTGCCAAACACCAATAGAAATTGTACAAGCTTTCATAGATCAATGCACAATAAACAATCAACTACTTCACTGAAGACACGTTTCACTTTCGTGTTATACCGATTGCCAGCATGGAGGGATTATGCATGTTTTTTTCAGAAGACTCCTGGTAAGAGCACGAAACTTCCGTACAACAAAGGCTATGAACATGTAGAATATCTAGAGTATTTTTAGGGGCGAAGCTCCTCAGGATCTTGCCTTGTCTTGCGTTGTGGTCACGGTATAGAACCGTTGCTATATAGTCGAAACATATGTGAGACACAAAAAAAAAAAAAACGTCGACGTAGACATAGGCTGAATTATAAGGTAAGAGATCGCTGTTATTGGCGAAAAATAACATATCTAGAAGTATTGACGAGTTGATCTCTACTAAAACGTGCCTAGATATTGAGGCTTCTCAAGGGAATCTGTAACACAAAGTCCACACGTCGAGCACTATATGTCCCAACAAATTACCCATATTAAAATGGTATCTTGCCCCCGGTAAGATGGCGGGTTCTTGGATTCACCTTCGAGGCATATCCTCCACTCGAGCAATTGTCTAAATCCTCCTTGAATTGCCTAAGACGACTGGAAGGCGAAATAAATTTACATTTCTATATACACTTTATGTCACTCAATTTACATTATATGGGGCAACGCTCGGGTAACGTACGGTTACTCACCGATACGATACCCAGAGCTTCGCCCACTCGTGGAGATGCATGAACTTTTTTCAACAGAATCATTGCTTCACAGTGCTATAAAAGAACAACAAGTTATTAAGAAACTCATTGTTGGCGTATCTTCATTCCCATAATTAACATTTAGGTGTTCTTGGTAAACGTATTGCAAGCACAACAATATTACAAACAAGTACCGTTCCTGCTATGCTATCCTATTGTTGTAACTTGAACGGTTTTATAAAAGCAATTGACGTCTTAGTCAGGTAGAAAAATAATAAAAAAGGGCTTCCAGGAATACAGCACCCTGTTTCTCCGCACAGCTTCATGGCCTTCAGGACAAGACGCATCAACGCCGTAGCTCCCTCAGAGAAGAGTATATATTTAAAAAATTCGTTTTATGACCAACACAATCTCACTTGCCAGTGAACATTTCCATCTTTTTTTGAATCCCAGCGCCTCCAACAGATAGATGCCGTCTAGTAATTGCTGGGGGGGAATTCCAGGCGCTTTGTTGCATTCTGTTAGATAGCTTGCGAACCATTTGTTGCGGAGTGTACGTGGTTCATCGGACCAGCGTGTGCCGAGTTAATGTTCCAGCGTCACATACATTCCTGGAATTGTTAGTTCTATTCATGTTCTATTCATGTAAGTATACCAGACCATGCATCCGAGCGCTACCACACAGGTGGTTCTCTTCACGGCAGCGACACTCACAGCAAGGATAGAGCACGCTTTACAGGCGGAATTGTGCAACCGTATGTAGTGCCTTTCAAAATTACGTAAGCTGGCTACAAACGCGTCCAGATGTGCGTCAGTCCTGTATTGTCGGTCTATCCGCCTTCTAGAATATGTTGCACGCTCGCCTGAAGCTCACTGTATTTCATCTTCGCGTACATTAGCTGGGATATTTCAGTGTGTCCGACGAAGTAGTTCTGCTGCTTATTGCATATACTGCAGCTCATAGGTCGGCAAACTCACTCATGAGTCGACTCACTCAGATTCACTCTGACTCATATCGAGCCGTGAGTCTGAGTGAGTCCGGGTGAGAAATATTTTGGTGAGTTTGAGTCCGAGTGAGTCCGGTTGAGGAAAAAATTAGGGGACCCTTAAGCTTCGCCTTTAAGAGTTGAACGCGATAGCGATATCCTGTCCCTAGTGCGTACTTCAATCACTTAGTACATACTATGTTATGGGTAGCATGCATTAAACTCCGAGAAATTACGCGCGGGAAATGCGGGCATTGTTTTCGAACTTGCTATGCACCCACTACGTGGTCTTAAGGGAATACGCGCAGGCACACGCCTCTTAACCACAATGTCGTAATGATATTCACATCTTCTGATTCCCGATGGCAATATACGCTTGTACCACGCAATATTACTGCGATATTACATGTTGTATTGCGACGCCTGTATACAGGGCGCGTGTTTGTAAAGCATGAAAGTTATTTTCATTGCATCTCCAAGCAGAGGAAGTTATTTTATATGTAATTCCAAGCAGGCATGGTTCAGTGCGTGAATTACTGATGTATATTTGTTTGTACGTTGATCTTTCTGTTCTATGTTTAATAAGGTAAAGAAAGAAAGAAGCGTGGCTGTGCAGTAGAACACCTGCTTGCCACGCAGAGGACCTGGGTTCGATCCTCATTCGGACCCGGAAATTTTTATTATTTGTTTTATTTGCATCTTTCTCGATTTTTCGGTCACGGACAAGATGATGATTTTTCGCTCACAACCAACGACGCCGACGCCGGAATTTCTGCGAAACGAGCTCTTTATCGCGTTAAAATTTTGGTGAATCTGAGTCCGAGTGAGCCCTAAGCTCAAAATGTATTTCTTGAGGGAGCCTGAGTGAGCTCTACACTTTTTTGCCGATCTACGGTTCTACTTACGCAACTTGACTTTACTATAAGCGTTTCGTAGGTTAACGTTTATACTCACGCCGACTCGCACATACTTCAAAGCGCCAGCGTTCATACGCCAGCTCAATATATTTATTGATGAGAGGCGTGAGTTGCGGAGGAGGGGGCGGGGGGTGCCGTGACTTCCCCCCCGCGCCCAGAACTCTTTCCCCGGAATTTTTCATAAAAATATTTCATGTGAGTTATCTCTTTAAAAAATCGTCCCTACTGGATTGCAACCACTGATAAAGTACGAGATGAAAAGGCGCCAAGTACAGCACCGATTACGCGAGATATTGGTGTTAAAGAGCATTTACACCAAGTTCAAAGAAGCCAATTGTACGCTAATGAACTCATGAGTCGGCTCACTCAGACTGAGACGGTTTTGACTTATTTGCTTCCTCACTTTTAATCGCTAAATTCGGCACGCTAGCCTATCTCAATATGCCCCCCGTCTGTTCGGTCTTTCTCCCCCATCCACCACCCCGCCACTGTTCTCGCACGTGCCCTCTCCTCCTCCTCTGTTTCGGTTGGGAGAGAAGGTAGAACGCATGCACAGACGCATGGTCCGGTGTCTTGCAGTATCTGTGCTCCGCCCACCAGAAAAGGGTGAAGGGGCCACTCAATACACCTGGTGAGGAGCATGGTCGAAGGCCGTTGCTGCCTTGTCGAAGCATTGGCTCCAGCGACACCTCGTGCTCAAGGATTTTTCATCACAGACAGAAGGTGTCGCAATATTGACGTAAAAGAACTACAAAGACAGCTAAACAATTAATTCACACTACCGAGTGATCATCGCTTGGCTGGACAAATTGGTCTCCTTTACTTTTGTGTTCATATATATGGATTCGGTGCCATTAATTTGTAAATTCTCTATTAGTATCCATGACGTGATTTACCCATAAAGGATATAAGGTTATGTCGAATTCGCATCATGAGTGATACAATGTCACCAGGCCAGTTCTGAGAACAAAACTAGCTGCCACCAAGTGAGGCTGCTACAAGACCAGTTGGTTACATGTAAACATACACCTTTAAATGCAGGGACAAAAGTTCTTGAAGCTCTCCACATGAACCATACAACACATTCTTAATCTGTTTATTTAGACGCAGTCACTAAACAGCTTACAAGCTTGCATGTTGTGTGGTGTCCCTCATGCAGTTTTGTCCCTCTGCGTAGTTCTGTTTCATTCGACCGCAACACTCTGAACCATTTAGAATTAGAGCATGGAAAGCTTAGAAATTGTGAAGCTTGACTTCACCGGTGCATACATAATGCGACAACAGAAGCCAATCTCCAGGTATCGACACACTTGGGGGGAGGAGGGAGGGGCACAGTATGTTTTGTCCGCTTAATGGGCATTGTCAACGGAAGTTTGACAGGTCATGGGCAGAAGATATGGTCAATGTTTCAAAGTTAAATACGTCCCACATTGCATACACACAGCGCACGTGTGTGACTGCATTGTCTGCTGATTCCACTCCATTCAGCATTTTCCATGCTAGACAATGAATTATGCTTTGCATCAATGACAGATGCCTAAGCAATGACAGATGTCTAAGCATCTGTCTTTGAGGAAGAAGACACTAAACACCGATTGGCCCAAGCAACCAATCAAAAATCATGACATGAGCAAAAACACCTGCCTTGCTTATTTTGTTTGCATGTTTCCATGCCCAGTTTGTTAGGGTATCAAGCAACAAGAAAAGGTGTCTTCATTTTCTGCCACAACTGGTCAATGAAACCACCATGTGCGCTCTTGGCAATAACCATGTGAAACAAGCAACAAAAAAACATTAACGTGGTGTAATGTTGTTTATACTAATTTTTTAATTCATATTCGCACCACTTAGGAATTCGTACAGCTGCTGAAGTGAGTTTCTGATGAATAATAAAAATGGCAGAGGCGATTAATGGAAACTGATTAATGGCAATTTTGTATGATTCGTGTAACATTTGCATATGCTTTTGTCTTCTTTTGTATCAAATTTGTTTTCATTATTCTTTATAATATGTAGATCTTGATTTGTGCATTTGTGTTAATATTTAATTTATTTTGAGCTTCTAACAATGCTGCTATTTTTTTTCATACAACCGCCATGTATGCCTTGTAACGGACCATCGGCCCAGTCAAGCTGCTTTTCCAACAGCTTTTAGCCAATGGTATCCCCCCAGAGCCCCTGTATTTCTGAAAATAAATCTGTATTGTATTGTATTGTAAACAAAGGGAACATTGTCTATAGCATAAAATTTGCCCGTATTCTCACTTCATTGGCTCCAGCACATAGGTGGGGTGCGATTTCACAGGCATTCAAGAAAATTGTCGATATCTTTCCCAGTCCCCTTTTACATAACTTCTGAAAATTTGCCCATCAGATATAACAGATCCAGTGGGCTTTGCTCTTTAAAAAACAGCTGAAGTGCTGTGGCTTATCAATGCAGTGCAGAGCAAGATCTTGCTGTTTCAAAAAAAAATATTGAAGCACGTACAAAGTCAAATTAGCTTAATGAAGTTTATTGTTAATCACTTATAGAAAAATGCTGTCTACCTGCTAATAGTTAACAATAAAAAATAAAACGGGAACAAGAATGCTGTCAGAAATATCCAGCAATCAGGGAATGCATTTCTCATTCATACAATTCTAGTCATTCTGACAACTATGAAAATCTTTTCTCTCAAGTGGACGAGCTACACTAGTCCAAAACAGTTTGGGAACAGTTCAGCAAGAATGAGCTGTGCTTGTCTGAAACAGGGGAGGGGTTAAACTGATGTTTCTTGCCTACCACCCTAAAGTATAGCACGTATTTCTCACCAAGTAGACAGACCGAGCAGACATGTGATGGTTAATGAGAACAGATGGACTGCAGAAAAAAATATATAGAACGAGAGCCCATTGCGTCATAATAAGATAGGTGCATCGGCTAGATCTCTGTCCTGGCCTGGGAATCATCTTGTATCTCAACATGAAACCAATAAGACCAAGCTATCTTTACAAGCTTCAAGAGCAGGTAATTGTGAATCTAAGAGTTCATAGTCAAAGTACATAGACAAGAGTACACAGGCATTACATCACCATAACAAAACCAGGCAGTGTTCCAAACCCAACATAAACATAGGGCATGCACGACATGTAATATACAGCAACTAGTGCATGGAAATTTGCACATCACACAATATGTCCTCTCTCTTTCCATACAATACCATGTGTGTTCACAGATGTGTTGTGTAAAGATGGATCCAAGGCAAATTGTTATCACGGAGTAGAAATAAGCCTGATATCTGATGCTAAACGTCCACAGAGCTATTTAGTCACACAGAAAAAGATACATGAGTGGAGAGGAACATGCACAGACTCTTAAAGCAAACCACAAACTGAACTTGATCAAGAGATCACAGAAAAACCAAGGACCTGAAGTCTCGAACAAAATCCTAAAACAAGTCGTTCACAAATAGAGAATGTATGAGTGAAGGATGACATGGAACAGCTCTCTAAGTAAAACACAACGTGGACATGTTCTTAAGTAACTGTGCTAAACCAATCGTACAAATTCATGAAACAGTGGTTCGCGAGTTACTTCCTTCAATAAAACTTTGGGATGCGCACAAACACATGGATAAAAGTGTGTAATCAATTGCACATAACCACGTACACTAAGTCAAATGCATAAGAAAGAATAGTTTTCAACATTCACCACAAACTCCAATAAGTCTTTCGTCCCGTATGCCGTTGAAGTGGTTCAGTGTCACATTCCATTGGAATGGACACACTTAGCCCCTAGTTCTACTCTCCTAGCCCAGAAGTTCAAGCCATAGAATGAGACGCACACATAGACATTCATTCTCAGTCTTTTCAATCACAGTTCACACGTGAACACCATCGGGCAAACCATTCCTCATCACCATCACGAACATCAGGAATCAGAAGTTCCACTATCGGGAGCACTGTCCTTGCCTTTGTGAGTTTTCATGTGGCGCCTAAGGTCCACCTGCCATGCAGAGTTCCAGGGACAGAGAGGTGGCACTGGAAGGGTCTCTCGCCAGTGTGAATGCGAACGTGGGCATCCATGTTGCTCTTCTGAATGAAGCCCTTGCCACAGTAGCTGCACTTGTATGGGCGCTCACCTGTGTGCGTTCTTTGGTGCCTCTGCAAGTCAGTGCGGTTTTTCGTAGCGTAGCCACACATGGGACACTGCTGCAGATTTTTTCCCTTGGAGGAGCCCAGGCGACTTGGCTGGCCAGGATTGCTGGGCACGGTGATCAAGTCTGCACAAGTCGAATGGGTTGCACTTTCAACAAGACACAGAATAATGTCAAATGCCAACATAGGGAGGTTAGCCAATACAGCTACCATACACTGGGGTGAGATGGCAGTGACAATGAAGAACGGGGTCAAATGGAATGGTGAAATTCATGCGCACAGAAACGTTCAGAAAAATTTGACGCTTATAACTTGTGATGCAGTCGACAAGCGAGATATAACAGATGTGATGCATCCAAATTTCCTTGTAAATGCCTGCATAAGTTCTTTACAATTATTTCCATCAAATGGGTCAATCCTCAAACAGTTAAAACGATTCTAAGGGCAGCCACAATGGATGCTGCCAGTGTTTATTCTTGCTACCAAGTTCTCAAGCGCGACACGAAGTACATGCGCAGTAAACGAGTGTTGGCAGGCCATTTCAAGGCATGCCGCTGTATGTAGGAACAAGGCATTTGGCTGCTGAACCCACCTATGCTAAATGCCAATCAAGATGCAAGCCTGCTCTATGACCTAGTGGGAAGTAACATACAAAATGGAGACAGGTAGAAGGTATTTATTGAACTACTGCAGATGTGAAAGCTTGAACCTTTCTTGTGGATACATGTCAGGCTGCCCGTGAGCCAAAGCAAGCAATTATTTGGCTGCTTGTGATGTTAGACCACAAAGATAAATAAGTGGTCTTGAGCTGACTGTTCAGTATCATGCACCACGTATGTGACACAGCTAATCTAAAAGAAAGGCAGAATTTTGCAGCAGACATCTCACAGAGAATGCTGTAGTATTTATATTTTGTACAATTCCACCATACTGTGCGTCCGTGTCTGCATTTTGCAGACGGTGATTTTTAGAAACAAGTCTTTCCGTGGTAAGTTTGAACAGCGCAACTGAACGCGGACAGAGAAGAACACGGATACACACACACACACAGCGCTCTGTCCGCGTTCAGTCGCGCTGTTCAATACTTAGCATGATAAACCAACTAGCCTGCCAACGCACTCTGGCCAGTCTTTCCGTGTTTTAATGCATTTTTTTTTTTGTCTGTGCTTTCTTCAGAATGTGATAGACAACATGGCACTGCAGAGCATTACACATGAACACTGAGGCAGATCTTTGTCACCTTCTCATCTACAATGCACTCTCAAAGACCTAAACACGGCGCAGAATGGTGAAATCTAATCTGTCAGTATGAAAAAGAACCCTGGTCAAAAATCCAGAGCCCTCTACTATGGCCTGCCTCATAATCATCATTATTTTGGCACATAAAACCCTAGAAATTATTATTAATAATCTGCAGTTGCACTTCACACAACTAGAAACCTCACACAACAGAAGTGCGAAAACATGATGATGTGGAGTTATTACAGAACACCTTGATTCCCTGTGAAAAGGTCATTACAATGCTTCAGCAGTAAAACACCCTCTGCACGTTCGACCTCCGCATTATCTCTAAAGATTGACTGAAACACCATTCCTAATGATATGCTAGAGATAAGTAGGTTGTATTAAATTAGTTTTTCACCGTGCTGTTTCCTGATTCTATGCATCCATGCCAAAAAGATGTCATTGAAATGCTTTTCCTCATATGTCGAGACAATTGAAATAAATACCGATGACGAATAAAAGCAACATAAAAGCAAGACATTTCGGCTCCTGCATAGGAGCCTTGTTCACAAATGACTTTTGTGGACAAGGCACTTATGCGGGAGCCGAGACGTTTTGTTTTTATGTCGCTTTTATTCGGCGTCGGTGTTTATTTCAATTGTCTTCACGTTTTTTCCTGGCCAGATGGGTCCCCGTCCAACTCTCGACTTTCCTCATAATGTGATTGCACGTAATCCATAAGATGCACTTCAATATCTCTGTCGTGGTCTGGAGGCACTAGTGTATGTACAGGTCACCAAATGTCACGAAGGAATTATTGCAGTATGCGCAAGTATACAAGTCATTGACATGCACAGGTTCACAGGTCACTTCCACTATCATCACTGAGAGAGGAATGTTATTCCACTGGTCTTGCAGAGAAGTTGTCGGTATGCTGGTCAGAAGTGTGCCACCATCTCACAGTGCCTGCAAGAGAAAGCACAATTCAATTCAGTGTGAGACGAAAGTTCAAAGGCGTTAATTTGCACTACACATCTTCCAACAAGTGCTGGTATCCCTCAATGCTCCAGTTTGAAAAGTGCACGGGTTAGAACGCACTCTGCATCAATTCCTGATGCTACATTGTCTCCGAGCTCACACTAGTTCGGAGGCCATTACAGAGAAATTAGACACAAGAAATCGCGCAACATCGAGACACAGTGTTTTCTAGCGTAGCACACGCTCGCATCGAATATTCTATGCATCTATGCAGTGTAGAAGCACTAGTGCACAGTATTTGGAAAGTGTAGCAAAGTGTAGACAACTGGGCTAGTTGGTTTTGAACAGCATTACGATACATCTTCGATCCCATGAAAGCACACATGGACAAAGTAGAAATGGACACCCCCCAAATGCTGGTAGAAATGGATATATAAATGGAAAAATGGACATTAGCGTTCATGGTGTCCATTTCTACTGTATTCATGAGTGTTTTTATGCTCTGGAAGGTGCATCATACTTGATAGTTTTCACCACTCTGCAATATAAATTTGCAAAGGTGCAGAGGCCCCTTCCAATGAGTTGCACTCCGACAATACCAAACAGGCCTGTAATGGAAACTATGAGACTAACTAATGATTTTTCTCCCCTTCTCCTCCTCAGCGCGTTCGCCAATGTTATCCAAGCAAATGTGCGCACCTCATAGTGGCATAATTACTATAACATTCCAATTTAATGACTAGTGATGTAATGAAAAGTGATCATTTTCTCCACAATTTCAGCATAAACTCGCATATACGAGACAGCAGAACGAAGCTGTCCATAGTAAGCTTATTTGGCAACATCAGCATGCAACTGTTCTCAGCTTATAACAAGCATCAGTTATCTTGAAAGTATCCATGCATCAAATATTATAAATATAATGAGGTGTAATTGTATTTCTGTACGCTAAAGAAGATCAAGTCAAGAAGAATGAATCAAGGGCTCGTTTGGTTTGTTCGACACGAATCGAATGAAACCGAAAAGACAATGATGTTAAGAAAAGTATAGGGGGGACATCACTTACAGTTTTAGCAACAGTGTAGTAAATGAGATCAATGGCAACATTTTTTAAAATTTTCAGAGCCTGCATAATAATGCAGGCTGCAAGCCCAGATGGAGCACATATTAAACTTTTTACTGCACCCCCCATGCTGTAAACTTTTGATGCTGCCTGTACATCACATCAGTACACATGAGAAGCTTTTTTTCCTAGCTATCTGTAAATGCAACTGTAAAACGTCGGATTAAAAATTATTACATTGAAAAAAGTATTGCTGATGTGCAATAGCAAATAATTATGCGGATACACATCAGTGAAACCTGTCTGCTCCTTATCCTTTTTTTTTTTTTCGAAAATTCTAACAAAATCACACTATGCCGATGCGTGTATGTCACACAGCCGTATACACACACAAGGTTTGCAGGCATGCAGGGTGTGGTATGACTTAATCTCAGCAACTTCATGATGGCAAATTGCACAGCGCGCGAACATAGGATAAGATTGGGACAGAGTAGAACAGAGCGCTGTGCAATAATCTTAGCTAGCAGTCTTTCCTCAAAAGACTCTGCAGCATTCTTTGAAAACAGTAAATGAAATGTGCAGCTTATTTGACAGTGTGCAGGGAAATAACTTATTTTCCAGATATTGCTGTGCCTGTACTAATGAGCAGGGATTCAGATACCTTGTACAAAAGTCGCCAGCCCTTTTTTAAGCATTATGAATCGACTATCACTTACTGTTGACAATGTTAACTTACACAATGTTTGGTGTTGCCCAGAACCTCAAAAACATCACAAACTGTAGCTATCACGGCAGGCACAATGGTGACGGAAAAAAAAAACACTAGACATAGTGGCATAGACCAAATGACCGATTCCCGTTTGACTGATCGTGACATGGTTGAACGATTAAAAACTGCACTGTACGTACGTGCATCAACATTAAAGACCTGCTTTTCACACATTCCGAATCTCAGTGAGCCCCTTTTGCATGAATCCTCTTTAGAAAATGGAAACCAGGAGAAATTGGCATCTTAGATGACAGGATGGGACAAGCTGCACAACTAGCTGTGACCAAGTAGAACTGCAAAAGGGGTGAATGGCTTATACATAGGTTGTGGAGTTTCGCGTTGCATGGACAGTACACAGGAGACACTTACAAAGGCACAGAAAAAATGCAACCACAACAGGTGGGCACAAACTAACAACTGTTAATTTTTCATGAGGCGCCACCTCCAAAACTTCACAAGCCACCAAAACTCCGCAACCTATGTTCAACTTGTACCAACTAGCCCAAAGGAGTGCTTTATTGGGCTTAAACATGTTTGGAAAAATAGAGTAATACTTTACAGAAGAGCACTAGAAAAGGCATGCCACTAGGCACTGATTGTGACAAACACGAGCTATACACTCGCTCGTTCCAACTCTGTCTGGTGTGCTTTGTCCAGTATTGTCTCTATACATAAGCAGTGCCACTTGTCTAAAAACTGTAAAAAATGACCATTTCAGGTGCCCTGCAACTGTACAGCATGGAACACAGCAGTCGAATAAGCAGGCAGGGAACAGAGACATCCCCCCCCCTCCTTTTACCTGTGTTCCATGCCATAACGCTGCAGGTTGCCCCCCACTAGTTTTTCCATCCAGCAGCCTCCACACTGTACAGTGAACCATACCATAGAAACATATCTAAATGTCTACATTTAAGGAAAGCACAAGAATGCATACAGACTTTACAACATTACAGTGCACTTGACAAACCAATAGAATTTCACAGCTGTCTGCATTGCAGGAATGGCAAAAGGAGTTGCAACTCGTTGTAGGGCAACCAATTTCACATTTAATGATTTAAATATGAATGTTTTTTAAAATTCCAGTACAACCTCAGAAACCTTGTGGAGGGCAGCAATATGGCGATTCTGTCGTGAGGCTCTACATGTCAATGTTATTAAGTATATTTTTCTTTTTTTTTTTTCGCCACCACGATGCCACCATTTCACAAGCCAGCTAAAAGTGCGAACTTCAGCATCTCGACAAAAATGTTAAGGGGTTCATAGGAAAAATTGCAATGCTTTGACATCAGTGGGCCTGTTCATGAAGCGCCAAGTTCTGAATTTTTTTTTCTGCAACCACTGGCTTACTCCTTTTATGCTGTCTTCTTTCTGTTTTAATATATAAAGGCCGGGACATCTCCAAAGATTATGTGTGTGTATCACAAACACATTTCAAGTGAACAAAAATAGAAATGGAAACATAGAGCCTATATAAGAATAGATATTATAATGTACGTTATACATTAACATGTCAAGCACTTTATTAAAGCTTACACCTAATCCCCTCCCCCCAACTCCCAAACATGCTATGGTGGCTATGGCTTTCTGCTGCTCGACATCAAATGAGTTGAATTCTTACAGTTGCCAGTTGCATTCTCATAAGCTAAAAATGCAAAGATGCTTGTGTAATTATATCTAAATACAAGTTACGAGAATTCTGAGGTGTTAAGCTTTACACCTGTGCCACACGGGCACAAGAAATGACGTTCAGTAGTTAAGGCATTAAGTTCCCGAATGGCATTTTTTTGGCTTAGCTGCCACATGTCTAAATTTAATGGCATTTGACCTGATAATGTCAATAACAATGACTCTTGAAATGAGCAATTTCAGGCTAATAATAAAATATAGACACACATTTTAACAACCCTGCTCTGTGGTCACGAATAGTGAAGTGTAGAAGTAAGCATGTTTGTTCCTGTCTTTTACAACAATGCAACCGACCACAATAACTTCAGCCATTGCATACTGCATTTGAAGCCTAGAACCCAACATGGCGCCTGTCATGTTGAAGCCGTCGCAATTCTGAAGAGAATTTCACTTCAGTGCAACTGGGACATAGCATGCTATGTGGTAAAAGTCATGTATATAAAATATTTCTGACACGATAGATGCTATTTAATATGTTTTATGTGTACTGCATTGAGCAAGCATTGGTGTTGAGAGTAAGCATTTCTCAGTCGAATGAGTTCTAGCCAAGGCATTAGGTGATGAACGTCATGAAGGCAAATGCCATTTGATATTCTCATGTGACACTGCGCAAATGGCATAAAATCTCGTGGTATTAGGAAGTTAAAGCCTTTTTCTGTGCCCATGTGGCACAGGTACTCAGCCGTCTCAGAGATGCATTTCTCTGGTGAATTCCATCAGAGTAATACTCTGGACAGCTATTCCGTCAAAGGAATGCTCTCGTCAACAGACGACTGGCAAATAGACGGCATAGACAACATTGATTTCACCACACGCTCCCGTGGTACGTATACTTTTGCTCACAGGTGTACATGATGTTGTGTGCTGCACAGTCTGAAGCAGCATCAAAGGCAATGTTTCTTAGCTGTGTGAACAAACAAATTGCTTGCTGGATACTAAATGACATTTCAAATGTCTCATAGATGTAGACTGACAAGAGAGAGCTAATTAAAAAGAGAGCAAAACTGAATTGCTCCAACCCAGTTCTACCTCGTGGCTAAGATTATTGTTTTTTTTTTAATTTTATTTCTAATACAGAACTTCTAGAAGCCGCCTGAGGCCCCAAATAAACAACGTAGGTACTGCCACATTGCAGCCCGTGTGCACACGCAATGATTGCATCTTGATTAGTTCATTAAAACAGAACCAAATGCAAGTTTGTGAAATGCAGAAATGTTTCCGTGCAGCAATACTTAGGTGCGATGAATTTAATGCGAGCAAAAAATGATGCGTATTAAAAATAGTATTTGTGGTGTCTGTGTAGCTGGGGCAAGTACTGTAGTCTGGAAATATATTGTGTGTACCCTGGTGGTTTGTGTATAACGCATGCGAAATGGCGACAAATGCTGAGGGAGCTTTGTGCACCTTTATGGAGAATTTTAGTTTGTCCATAGGCTTCTTACCATTTACGTTTTACCAGTGTCTTTGATGATGACGACGGTTGTGGTTTTCCAAAACCCTTGGGGCAGATTGGTAGTGACATATAGTGGTGTTTTGTCTAACAACACCTTTACAAACGTTTTCAACAGCGTCAGTGTTCTTGACGAAACAAAATAATGAAAGTAAAGTGAGGTAATGATTAGGTACCTGGCAATGCCTTACACCAGCAGTTAAGCAAAGCGTGTAAGTCACTGGAATATTAGCTTTGTGTGTGTCTGGTTAGGCTCCACATCATTAGGTGTGGCTACCAGCGTTGCACATCGCACTCCGGTAACTCTTAAAAACGTAAACGGTAAGAAGTCTACGGACAAACGTTCTATCAGACCACGACACGTGAGCACTTGAAAACTGCGATCACTCATGGAGGGGTAGCAGTGACCGCGGTAAACCAAGCTCAGTAATCATTTCCTCCGTTACTCAGCGAGTGGTTCGAAACACTTATGTTCTCCTCGTGGATGCCCGAAAGTTCTTCGCCAGCATCGATCGTCGTCTAGACGGCGCAGTGCACATCCGTGTAGTGTAGCTGGCAAGTAGTCGTCGAGCCATCACTTCGGTCCGTTTCCGTAAAGCTTGGGAACACAACAACAACAGTGATCGAAGGCTGTATCCCCCCACTGTGGGTACGCGGCGACTACACTCCCAGCAGGTCAAGAACAACTACGAACACAGCATGGTGCTGCCGTAAACTATCAACAAGAGATAGCTGATAAGATTGAACTCCCTCCATGAACTTATTCTTGCTGCTGCCGATAGCGATGGAGCTTTTTCAGGCATGCCAAAAGCTTTTCAAGTAATTCCTTTATTTATTATTAAACGCAATTATGACATAACGCTAAAATTCTTCACACTGACTAAAATATTATTTTTTACAATTTGGCCCGAGTTTACTAAAAAATTGTTCTAGAAATGTTTTTACTTTTTTCTACTCATCTGGCTCGCTCTTTAACGTTTCGTGCCAGTACAAGCCTAAATTTGAGCTATCCAATCCAACAATCAGCTGAACAGAAACTTGGTGACGGCAAATGGGTCGATTCTCCTACCTGTTTGTCGCGCCACGAATTGAAGCTAGAAATTTAACGAGAGGTTTTCTATATCCAGCTTTCTCTTATGACTACCTCTAGACGTGCATCTTCATCCCAGCGCGTGATGGTGCCATGGCGATCAGCCTGAGGCGCGTCACCGTTGCAGTGCTCGCGGTCTACATCGCGCTGACCTGTTACACCGCCTACGTGCTGATTTCGAAGAACTACAGCTCTAAGCCGAAGGAGAGTGGTCGGAAAGGCCCTTCCCGCTTGTCAGGTAGGTCACCTTACACTTGGAGCTGATCACGATGTTGAAAGGATGCCCGCATGCGCGTCTCGATGCACGAGGAAGACACATGTAGCGCAATATAGTAACTGGTGGCAAATGAGTCCGCGTAGTGCCATTTCGCCGTCATTTTCGGCATGCTTGTCCATCAGCAATTGGCATCGTTGGCTGCGCGAGCAGATCGCGCGAAATCACGAGTCCACCAAGTTCGCTTCGGCACCACGGAGTTGCGCAAGAAAGCACGTGGTATTTGTTTTCACGCAGTCCGAGCGTTGTGTTCGTGATTACCGACGCCGGCCGCGCGTAGCGCTTTTAACGCGAAAGCGTTAAAGAGCTCGTTTCGCAGGAATTCCAGTGGCGGCGGCGTCGTTGGTTGTGAGCGAAAAATCATCCTCTGGTCCGTGACCGAAAAATCGAGAAAGATGCAAAGAAAATAATAAAAATTTCCGGGTCAAAATGAGGATCGAACCCAGGCCGTCTGCATGGCAAGCAGGTGTTCTACCACACAGCCACGCTTCTGCTTGGGATTACATTGAAAATAACTTCCTCTGCTTGGAAATGCAGTGAAAATAACTTTCATGCTTTACAAACACTCGCGTCCTGTATACAGGCGCCACAATACAACATGTAATATTGCATGGTACAAGCGCACATTGTCATCGGGCGTCAGAAGATGTGAATATCATAACGACATAGTGGTTCAAAGCCGTCCACCCATTACAAAAAGCACACACGTTACTGCGTGTATTCCCTTAAGACCACGTAGTGGGTGCATAGCAAGTTTGAAAACATTTCCCGCATTTTCCGTGCATAATTAATTGCTCGAGGCTAAAAGCATGCTACCCATTACATAGTATACACTAAGTGATAGAAGTACACACTAGGGACAGGATATCGCCAAAGCCTTCAACTCTTAATGGCGAAGCTTAAGGGTCCCCCCAATTTTTGTCACCTACAGCGTACTGCGATAAGCAGGGTAATTTACTTGTGCGGAAGAGAGATCATGTGTCTGGGAGAACTGCCTCAACTTTCGAGCCCCAATACGTTATTGAAGTGAAGTCGGAGCAGACAGCAAAGGATTATTTATTTGCCAGGTCGTTGCGGCCTGTAGGCACCTTGTGTTGAGCATGCTTCATATGGCGGCTTATCGGAGGCGTCTCGCTGAGGTGGCCCATGTCTGATACCGATGAAGTTGATGATCTTTAGCCATAGGGTAAATTATCCTATTTAGGACAGGGTAAATTGGGGATCATGGGGCGAGGCCTTATTAGACCTAAAGTATGATGCTGCTGATGATGATAATTAACTTCCCCGAAAAACTGCAATAGGAGCATCAACCATCACCCATCGATGCCTGCGTCTACTATTTTAATCCATTTACAAATTTTATGTGTACTAAAGCCATGATTATGCCAGTGTGTGCTGATATCCCAATCATCTTCTCTCTTGTTGTTATGTGCCAATGCTGGGCTGCTATTCCAAATGCCTCTCCCCTACTTTCAGACGGTTTCCTAAATTCTGCTAGTTGTGAGACCCAGTCGCTAAATCTCGTGTGCAGATTACAGGCAAATTTGAGCTAACTTGTGCTCTAGAAAATGGCTTATGGTAGATTATGCTGCTTATGTTTTGTGCCCTCGTAAGCAGCTGCGCTACTAAGGTCAAGGGCACCAGTCATGGCGGCCACATCTTGGTGGGGGTGAAATGCTGCAACACGAGTGTTCAGTGCTCACAGATTGAAAACGCAACAAGTTAGCGATAAGCAATGCACGTACTTTCGTATCCACCAGGCTTGGTTGGTGTCATGTCAGTGTCATTTCGACTTGGACACTTACATCAGAGCCAACATTACCTTTAGCAGCCAGATTCGTAGCAACATGACAGTTACTAGAAGCAGTTGTGCATACCACTCTTTATACTTAGAATTGTGATGTCACATTGCAGTGCATGAGCACTGTACTAAGATTTTGGTGCCCGTTGAAGAACCGCAGGTAGTCAAAATTCAGTCATAGTCTATCACCATGGCATGCCTGATAACCATATTGTGTTTTTCACATAAACCACACTGCGGGGTCAAGAGAGCACTGTATTAGTCTGAAGGATGTCTACGGAAGCCACTTGGTCACCCACGTGGAGAGCTGCAGTTGTTTCCCAAGGTTCCAGTGCACAAGGTGCATTGCTAATAGTTCTGAGTGGACTGAAAGAGAGGTTATTGAAGCCTTTCATATCAGGCAAACAGGGCTCAAAATATGTCAAACAACTATCGATCTTATCGCTACATAAGTGTCATTCTTGGTAGATCATTTTCCCACTGTATAGGTATAGGTAATAGGTTTGTAAACTGTTTTAGAGGATATCATGATCATGAACAAGACCGAGCTTTTGTTGTTTTGTTGGTGGCATAGATGTGCATGTCTCAGTGTTGTGAGTGAAAAACAGCGCTAAAAAGACGGGACAAGAAAGAACACGGGACCATGGCGCTAACTAACAACCATATGTGTTTATTTCTTCAGTCAGCATATATTTACTTCACCACTATCACAATGAAATGACAAAAAGTTGAATACTCAGTGTTGTGGTTTTATATGTGCTCCGGTTCAGAAATGAATACATATTGGTTGGTTTTCGACACCCGTCCTGCCCACAGCATTCTTTATCAATGTCATCTTCTTGCCTAGATGTTTGCATAGGTATGCAACGTGAAATGCCAACAATGTAATATTGCTCGCCAAACTGCCTTACCACTTTCTGCATGAAGCCTGCACTCTGTGACACGAATGTCAACGTGCACGTTCTGTACAAAGGTCCTTCGAGGTGGCCGATGACATGACTTCAAACGAAAATCTTTTCCATCTAGCTTTTCATTAAAACTTGATAGTGGTTCTGTGGAAGTCTTCGGTGGCAGTAGAGCTTTATGGGTTGTTCCAACAGCAGGCTTGATAGCCCCACAGTTACCGCATTCTGCAAAGCTAGTGTATTGCCTATCAACTATAGACAAGCTGCATTGTGATTCTACACTCAAGAAATATAATCGTACACTACTTATTCTTCGGATTTAGATAGACTGAAGACAGTGGTACTGTTATAACAGTGAACATCCAGTATTACCCAATAGCAGCCATGATTTAGCAACAATCACTGCCACCATTGTCTTCTGAAGGTCCTGGCTGCACCACTGACCCTTGTGAAAGAGACGAAGAAACAGTGTAATATTGTGCTATGCTCTTATCTTGTGCCACCAGGATCCAAGGACGGAGCCGAATGGAATCCATGGGGAGAAGAGCTGAGCCGAAGCAACTCTTCACGTCTGGCCCACACGATTGAGATATGGGGCAAGGCAGCCATAGGTATGAAGCACCCCCCCCCCCCCCCGTGACTTTCTGGTATTTGCGCTTAACAGCCACTGTGTATTGTTAGCGGCGCATGCAGTTACTCAGGTAGCAGTGTAGCTTGGACCTGCTTGTTGTAACAGTGTCCGCTGGGCTCTTGATGCATGTATGTGGTGGTAGTTAACCCTTATGGTGGCTGCATGCCCATTGACATAACTGGACACCATGGGCGTCAGCAGGGGGTGCAGAAGGGTCAGCTGCCCCCCTTCAAGCCACACCAGCACTGCCCCCCCTCCATCAGCCATGATGCAACACAGGTGTAGAGAAAAGGACAAGCCGCCTTCCCCATGGTGAAGCCCCCCCGATGACCTCTTCTTTACTCAAACACTACTTCTCATCTTAATGATGATTGCCACTCCTCATGTTCCACACAATTTCCAACATCCTCTGCACCCCCCACAGTGGTGCGTCACGTTGAGGAACGCTAACCCCCCACAGGGATTCCAAGTGTCCATATGAGTTTCAAGTCAGTCCTGGTGGTGTCATCTGGGCATCTCCTTGCACCTGATTTTCCATCGATGCTTCCAACGCTTGTGCCACGCTCGTGCTTTTGAACGCGTTGACCTTGCTGAGCTTGCGCTGTCGCTGAGAAGTCTTCTTAGGGATGAAAATTCACAATGAAGGCTTTTGCTGGGGAACCTTTTCTTTGGCTTTCTCATCTTGGCTGCATTTACCTTGTGAGCATGTGCCTTTGCCTTGGACTGGGCGGCATCATTCGCTGCTGTGATACTGCCTTGGCATTTGCAGTGATGTAGCCTGTACGATCCACTTTCTTCTCCTCCTTGATGTCTTCAGCTTTCTCGAAGAGCAGAAGCTCTGAGCAGTACAAATAACTTGCTTTTGTGTAGTCAGGGTCATTCCAGATGCAGCCCAGGCCAAGGCAGAGGCACCAAATGATGCTGCAGATCATCCCGGGTTTCGGCACCAAATATAAAATATGTGCATGGTATAGCTGTTTTTTAAGCGCACTCCGACAAAGACGAAAGACGACAAAGGAATTTCTTTGTGTTCCTTTGTGTTCTTGTGTTCCTTTGTCGTCTTTCGTCTTCGCCGGAGTGCGCTTAAAAAACAGCTATACCATGCATTTCAACCAACTAGCCCAATTGTCGATTCTCTTGCATAAAATATGTGGCCAACTGAACAGCCGACATGGACTCAAGAACTCACACAGACGTTTATTAGCATCCGCATGAGCCCAGAACGTCCATTCTCGCTTTTTTCTCCTTTTCTTCAAACGAGCTCACGAGCTCGCTCGCATGCAGGTTCTCTTCTTCTTTTTGTGGGATGAGCGCGGGAAATTCAACACAGGTTCGCACCCCCGAGGTGATACCCTGTCGACACCCATACTGCACACCAAGCAACATAACGTTTGGTATGACAGCAGCGTATATTAGAGGGACTGTCGACTGCTCGGAAAAATTTGTTATATTGTGGTGAAAATTAGAAGATCGTTTGTCACATTTGCGATAACAAGCATGCTTTTGTCCTGTAAGAAAATGAACTATATCATTTATTCCGGCATCGCGACTATCATGTATTAACGCAATAGTATCAAAGAGCTCGTTTTGCAGAAATTTGGTGTGTGTTGGCATCACTGTCATTGGTAGTGAGCAAAAGTACAAGATTGGTGCAAATAAATAAATTATAAAAATACTTTGGTTCGAGTGGGAATTGAACCCAGGCCTTCTGTGTGGCATGCAACTCTTCTACCAAGAGCCACAACATTGCTTGAAACTGCTTCGGAAAAACCATATATGAACGTCATGTAATGTGAGGAGTCTCTTTAACGCATGTAATCTTGTGTGGCAGAAGCATAGAATCATGCCAAGACATGTAAATTGCACATGTGAGTGTTTAAAGGCCCACCCTTTACGAAGCACTCAGACATATTTAATGGTCATCATCAGCAAAAGCATCAACAAAGTGAGCAGCTGCATAGGTTAGCGTGCTTTATGGACAAGTAAGGGGTTGTATGCGGATTCACAAGAGGAAGATTTATAGCGTAGTGGGCGCTTCACAACTGTACTTGCAGTAGGCATTCCAGGGAAGTTTGAAACGGCTAACATTTCTCGCACAGACGTTCCTTTTGTTGTGGCATGGTTTAGGTGTCCACAGGGAAGTGAAGCGAGGCTACTGATTGAGAAGGCAATGTGCACGGGGCCCAATTATACGATTGCCTTCTGCTCTTCAAGCAAAGCTCAAGCACTTTCCAATTTTCCTTTTGTCAAAGAAACAGTAAATGAATACACAAACATGACAGGCCAGATACAAATATCTAGAACAGCCTTCGTTTTTCAACAGTCCGCCGCGGTGGTGTAGCGGCTGCGGTGCTCGACTGCTGACCCGAAGGTCGCAGGTTCGATCCCGGCTGCGGCGGTCACATTTCGATGGAAGGCAAAATGCTAGACGCCCGTGTACTGTGCGATGTGAGTGCTCGTTAAAGAACACCAGGTAGTCCAAATTTCCGGAGCCCTCCATTAAGGTGTCCCTCAATCGTAATGGGGTTCTTGGTTGTAAAATCCCAGATATTATTATTATTATTATTATTATTATTATTATTATTATTATTACTATTATTATTATTATTATTATTATTATTATTATTATTATTATTATTATTATTATTATTATTCATGTTTCACCATGTGTGTGTATGCCAATGAAGAACCAGAAGGCGGATCACCCATCAGAAATTTTCCATGCTATGCTATTGGCATTTAATACTTCAAATGTGTGGAAAAGATACAGAGCATTAATCAAAAAACAGGCATTCATTTACTGAAGACTGTATTTATTTATATATTTATTTACTTACTTTCCTACCTACTTGCTACTCTATTTCAGCAACTGCCAACAGCTGACTTGCCTTGCGACAAGTCACTAGTGCACACAACAGCATAAACATAATATATGTGCATAGTACCTCATTTCCACAATACAGCTTGCTAAAGCAAATAGTACAAGGTTAAATTTTGGACAAGGAAATTTACAAAATGAAAGTACCTTATAAACTCATGTATGCCTAACATTTTATGCACTAACTTTACCCATACACTCAATTGAATATGCATATCTATGTAAGATGAACTGGCATTGTAGGCCTGCAGTAGCCAGTTGTACAATGCTACAAATTCTCTTGCTACTCAACGACAGAGATGAATGATGAAACAGTGTTCAGTGCGCTTTACTGAGTGGTCCAAAACAATGGTCCTCTAAAATACTCTTGCTTTTACGAGCCAACAGTTACTTGATACAGATCACACTGTGCAGGCTTATATCTGTGGGAGCACATCTTCAATGGCAAACTGGAACCAAAAGGAGATGGATCATGGAGCTATGGCTTCAGGAAGGTCGGCAACCTCAAGTTCAAGTGAGCATCACAAATGTCTAGCGCCTGCGTGACGAACCTTGCAGTGTTTCCTTTACCGCATCTTCAATACATGTTGTGTCACAACCTATGTAATATAAAAGCTACCTTAAAATTAAGTGTAATTAAATGTAATTATATGTAATTAAGAGCTACACTTGAGCAAAGCGTAGTGATCATAATGTTGTGGCTGGTACAGCACATGGCCAACTAGATTTGGAAGCAGGATCAATTTTCTAAATTTGCTTTCACAGTGCAACTTTGGCTTTAAGCTGCTTATGCAGTCAAACCTTCATACATCGAACCCATATAGTTTGTGTATATTAAACAGTTGTAAAATCCCCTTGAAAGATTTTCAATATATCAAATAGTTTTATATCGAATCGCCTAGTGTATAGAACTTTTCTGTGATCCCCTTCAGGTTCATTATATCTGAGACTGTATTAGCATAAAAAAAAAAAAAAAGATCAAGGGCCAATGCGCTATCAGGAAAAATGGTGGAAAACAAAGCTCGGCGGACACGTCCCTAACGTACTAATTTTCTTTCTTTCTATCGTATTGCACAATGCTCCCTCCTAACTGTTGCCTTCCTCCATGCTGGGAATTGGGCCTTCATCCACATGCTTAGCTGCGTAACACTTCAATTTCGGCTGATAAGATGTACTTATCGCGCCTTGTCCGGCACGTGTGATCAGTCGAAATGCGTCATCTTTTGGAATTGAAATGCCGAAAGCGCACTGAGGGAGTGTGCTTCTTCGGTTAAACAAGCGCACCTTTCGACGTTGGCACCAACTCGTGCAAAGCAGCTTCGCATGTCTATCAGGCTGCGCATGCTCCTGGGCACACCACGTCAGAGCCCACAACTGCCGCAAGGTGTTGCGCTGCAGAGCAAGGCCACCTGCTCGCACGCTATACACAGACAGGGACGCGGCTGCACTCTCTTAGCAAGCATCTGATTCGTGAGCAAATCATAACCCACGAAGGAGTTTCTTGTTTGGCTGAATTTCTCCCCTTGTGCTGCTCTTTACAGTTGAGCTCCTATCGTCATAATGTTTAACACATACGAGGTGGGCAATAATGTCGACATGGACGCTGTTGTCACTGCCAAATATATTTACCTCAGTGGCTCAGTAGTTGAGCAGCTTCTACATCTAATTAAGGGTTTTCAAAAGAACACGTAATGTTGAAATGACTGCGCATGCTTAAACTTCAGCATAAGTAATACAGATGCAACAAGTGATTAAATATAGTTAAGTAAATCTTCACCACTGTCAGCATGTAGCGAACTTAAGCCTAAAGTAAGCGTGTGATATAGTGAAGTAACATACTCATTGAATGCGACTTCACTATAACAATGTTTGACTTTTCCGGTATTTTGCTGCGTCCTGAAAATCCGGAGCAATCAAAAACTTGTCTTCTGCAGCTTTATGCATTGGCACTCAACTTTGGGACATAAAACCTCATTAGGTGGGCAATAAAGAAATAACTGCTGAGAATTGCAACCACGTAAATGTGCAAGGGTTCTTCGGTGGGCTAGTTGGTTTATGAACTTTGTGGCACAACAGCGTAAAAACGGGACAGTGAACACACAGGACAGAGCGCTGTGTCCTGTGTGTTCTGTCCTGTGAACACACAGGCGCTCTGTCCTGTGAACACACAGGCCAGAGTGCTGTGTCCTGTGTGTTCACTGTCCTGTCTTTATGCTGTTCTGCCACAATGTTCATGTAAATGTGATGTTTGAATACATCTCGCAAGTGTCCTGAGTCATAAATCTAGCTGGGCTTGTCATTGTTAGCATAGACAGAGGTGCATATGAGAAAGAAAAATGAGAGAGAGTAACGTCCTTCTGTTGTTTGTGTTCCTCTCGTGCTTGCTTACACTTTAAAACTTGCTCTTCCTTAACTTGGCTTGAGTGGCCATTGCTGTCAGCTTCATCAATCACATGGCATATCCAATTAATTGTTGTGATCTTACTTGAAGCCAGTAGATGTGTGAACAGCACGCAATTGGAGTGGGAGATGAGTTGCCCCAACCGAATGATTCAACAATCTCAGAGCAGCACTAGTGGTGCCAGTGTGGAAAGCCACCATGTAAACATTTATCGAGTAATGGCGACCTAGTACTCAGACTAAGATTAGATGTGTGGAAATTCAGCAACAGCCTTAAACATGCTTCAAACGTTACGTATACACTTTACTTACATTTTGCTTTTTGTGAGCCCATTTTCGAACTTCTTTTTCTCAGTTTGTGGACATGCTTGTTGTGTCTTGATTTCTTTCATATGTGAATCTTTTGTTCTGTGTTTTGTCTCACCCATTCCTGCTTACAGCCTCATCAGGTGGCTAGCTGCAAATAAGTACATAAACAGTACGCTAGTGTTATCAAGTGACTTAACAGGTCAGCCCTGTTCTGCTGTTTAGTCACCACTGGGAGGATGTACAAGCATGCGACTTTGCGTAAAATTGTAGTGACAAATTACTACTGTGTCTAAGTAGATGCAATCGTATATATGCCCGTAGAAGAGGGCAAATGTGCCCTGAGAACTTCTTTTTGCCAGAGTTTACTTCATCATTAATAAGTCACAAAGGTTCAATCCATTCGCATAAAATGCGATGATGCCCTCTGTTAGGTAAAATCGAAGCAATTTCACAGCTCATGGTGGGGTCTCAGGCCTGGCAGTGTTGGAAACAATGCACTGATCAAAATGACAGTGACAAAACATCCAAAATACTTTGTCATGAGGTGAGGGGAAGCAAAGGCAGGTTTTAACATGTACTATTTCCCGCTTTCACGGCATAGAGCAAGTAGGGAAAGAAAATTCAATCAAAGCTGGTGGTCTGGTTGCTGATATGTTGTACAGTAAAAGCTCATCAATTCGACCCTCGTTAATTTGAAAAATTGTATAATTCGGACGTGTTCTCCGGTCCCGGCCAGCATATACATTGGTTAATGGCTTCAAACTCTTGTTAATTCGGTAATATGCTGCAACCTGGTTTATTTGGACGATCCTGGGAAGCGCATGTAACACGAATTGGAGCAAATGTGTGGCGCAAAAAAGCAAGAACGACATTCTAGGCCAAGCCAAAATGAGGCGGCACACTCCGCATTGCCATTGTCATCATTGTGAACCGTACGGTAATGACAGGAAAGTTAGAAGGATTCATGCCTATTTGTGTTTACCAGTGCATGCGACACCTCATTGGCCGCAGGCGTACAAAAAGGCGTTGTCACCATCCACAATCGCATTCTTGGCAACCAAGGCTTTAGCGGCAACGGCCAGTTTCTTTCATTTACCGCGAAAAAAGGCATTGTCCCGTGCGCATGGTGGCGGTGGTGGTGGCGGTACATAGTAAGGTAGGGGTTCAGAGCATGTTCGGGATGATTAAGACATGGGGGGTCTTGTGCCGTGGTAGCGTTGTGAAAGAAGTCGCAGGATGATGAAAACTGCAGCTTTTACGCTGCCCTTATACAAAATAAGCTCAGCATTTACATTTTCAGCTAAGAAAATGAAAGTGCATTGATGTAATAGGCATTTGTTTACTGTTTTCTGGATACTTTTGATAATTCAGAATTCAGTTAATACGGACGTTTTTTCTAGACCCGTAAAATCCAAATTAACAAGCTTTTATTGTGCAATTATGTGGCAAGCAGAGGAAGCCACTCTATCCAACCTCTTCTCTAGGTCTGAATCCAGGGATGTAGCTAGAAAGTGGCCTGCCAAATATGTGATATGTCTTGCCACTTTTTATTGTTTCTTTCGTTTCCAGACATGTCTGAGCTACGTAATGCGTTGCTAAGCTCTGTAGTGAACACAAGTAATGTTCGTGCAGTTGAACACCTATTTGAACACTGTTAGAACATCCTTAGAGATTTGACAGTATGAATGAATAAATAAACGTCAAGAGCCTTATAGTACCCCCCGAATAAGGTGAGCTGAATGGATCTTCCCCAACATTTAGTGCTCCATGCGTAGCACTAATTTGGGACACACAACCTTATAGAGATACCAGAGGAAACGTTTGCCACTAAGATTTTCAGTAAGGTTGCGATTTGGGTCTGTTGGTTTGCCATGCGAATACACAATGGTATGCAGATGAGACACGGACAGAAGGGAGACACAAGAGACACGAACTGTTGTAAGTTTGTGCTTTGTGTGTCTAATTGCATCTCTCTTCTGACCATGTCTTATTCACACAACCTTGTGTATTCGAATGAGATTTTCAACCCAATTTAAAACTTGGGGGCTGAAACTAGCTAAGACAACTTTGTTTTCAGGCAGAAACTAGAGAAAAATAACTAACTTTAATGCGTTTTTTTTTTTGCAAACTGACACGTCTAGCGACTGTGCTGTGAACTAGAGGAGGGAGGTGACATCAGACGTCTCTAGAAATGTACACACCAACCATGCCTAGCCATTGCCCATGTCTTGCAGCCCATCCCTGCTCCCACTACAGTTCCCAGAACCAGTATAAACTGCACCAGCAGCAGACAGTGCTCTCAGGCTGGGTCACATCTCAGTATCTTTGTGGAACAGGGGAAGACTGGGATGTAAAGGAGGGGTGAAGAAATGGGAAGTACTAGCAGGACAGGAAAACGTGCACCCTGCTTCTGCCGTGGTGACACTCTATGTCACGGCTATTGATTTACAGTTCCTAGCATGCTCACAATCCTCCAACAGTACAGCCCAACTGTTCAAAAATATGTGAAATAAACTGTTAATTGAAGCAGTCCCATCTTCCATGGGGAATTTTGGTGCTTTTGTCATGTTTAACCTTGTTCAAAATCGTGCTGTAGGTTTAGGACTGGCCCGTGGATTGTGCCGACGACAGTGCCCCAGGACGTGACACACGTCGTCCTGGTGCTCAATGGACGGGAGCCAACCAAGGTGGCAGCTGCTCGGGCTTGGCTGGACGCACTTCCCAGCTTCCGTCGACTCAAGGGAGTTGCTGTCGTCCTGTTGGGCGACGAGGCGTGCTCTTCAAACACTTGGCTGCTGCCGTACCTCAAGTCACGCGGTGGCAGGGTGTCGGCTGCGTTCATCGTCTACGACACGCCGCTGGTGGACGACGTAGAGGTCTTCCAATGGCCCCTTGGGTGTGGCCACGTGAGTTTTGCACTCTGCTCTTGTAACTATAGCCGGTAACAACCTAAGAATCAGTACAAGCTCCACCCACAGAAACATGGCGCACTTGTCAATCACATTTATAAAAGAATCATACAAGCTGGTTTCCTTTCGCACAATAAGTATACATTTTACTGTGTTACGTATATACATTGAAAACTAAAGGTTCATCACTTCCTACCTAAAATATAATGTTTGGCTCAGCAGTGACGTCAAAATCTCTCTGGACATTTGCTAGGACGTTGCAGTTTTTACGACTCAAAACCAGCAACGAGAAGATGCATGTGTATGGGAACACCAGCTATATCTGAACCGCGCAAAAACTGCTTGACCTCACGGAAATGAACAAATGTGATTGGATAGAACATCCATACAAATTCTCTATCGTTTGCGCCAGTGATGGCTGTAGGGTGGAGCTTGTATGTATTCTTAGATTGTAACCAACTATGGTCTTGTAGCCCATGGTTTTAATTAAACATTGGAGGAAAGTTTTTAATGCTGATTCCAATGTTTGCAGTGTTTTGGTATTAAGACACAGCTGTGTTCAAAAAAAATTTTTTTTGTTGGGCCGTATGCAGTAAAAGCTCGTTAATTTCTCGCTGGATTAATAAAGTTTATCACCTAACTACCAAGAAAAAAACGAACAAATGTCTGCTACACTGATGCACATTGGTTTTCTGAATGAATTTGCAAATCTTGTTGCTACTTTACATAAGAGCAGTGCAATAGCCAAATTTCCCATCATCCCGCCCTCTACCCGTCCCTGCCACTGCCACCAACGCCAAGTGCCCATAATCTTTTCACCATTAAACTGGCTGGCGATGGATCATTCGTCCATCTTGATGTAGTCAGCAAGTTGGATGCCACATGCAGACCATAGGAGAATCGCTGGCTTCCGCCATGTATAAGCGTTGTGACATTGCATGTGCAATGTCGTGAGTCAGAACGAAATTACGAAGTGCAACTTTTGCTGCACTTGAAACCATGGTTACTGGCCGCATGATCATAGTCAGCGTGCACGCAGTTCTGAAGGCAACGTGCATGACCGTAGTGAAAAAAAAAAAACTACTGAATGCCGCATTGGGAGGCATCCATTTGGGATAAAACCATGGTCGCTAGCGACGCTGTTGTAGCATCCATGCAGTTAAGACCTGCACAGAGTGCATGTGCCAAGTCAAGAGGAAAGTACTATTTTTCGCAGGCACCACAAAAGATACATAGCTCAATGATGCGCACTCATAGATGGGGGGCTACGCAGGTCTGAACGCACGTGGCAATAATAAAAAGCTATTGTTTGCCACAGTCTCTGCAGATGAAACTGAAGACGCTATTGATACAACCACAGACAGCAGCCACACAGTTCACATGCACAGAGTCAGAAGGAACTGGTTTGCCACAGCCACTGCTGATGAACTTATGGTCGCCAACAATGTGATCGTGGTTGACAACTACGTCTCTCCGAAGGTTACCACCAGCACGGTGGTAAACACAAATGGGCAAATTCCACTTACTACCTTCCAATTTTTGCTGATTACAATGGCAATGCGGACTGCACCACACATCATTTCAGTTTGACTGCATGCCACTCTCGCTTTTTGCTTGTCACAATTGGTGGTGCTTGGTGCTCGGCATGCTCTGAAGGTCACCTGAATTAGTCAGGTGTGACGAAGTACATCTGCATGGTTGAGAGTTTTCTGCCAATAAAGTGTTTGCTTGCCAGTATCAGAGAACGAGTCCAATTTACCCGGATTGTTTGAATTAATGAGCATTTACAGTACAGGGGTGCTCCTGTAGTATATATGTGGAAGTCCTTGCATGCTGCATGATTTATATGGGATATTCTTTTTTTTTTTTTTTCACAACTATGACTAACCATGCAGATAGCATAATTTTTTTAAAGAAATTGCACTTTGGTCATGGCCATAGCGTGTTAAGGTCACAGTGAAAACTAGGCTTGTACGGATATTCGAATATTTGAACGAATATTACAGTATTTGAATTCACTTCGATTCGAATTTTAATTATTGAAAATTTCGAAGTAATAAAAAGGAACGAAAGATGCATATTAGTCCGCACGTAACCCCCCTGTAAAGGCGGTTTCACTGCTGTGGAGGGGTGCGAAGCCGTGAAAGCATCTATTCAGGTGTATAGTAGTCCGCATGTAACTCTGTAAAGGTGGCTTTACTGCAGTGAAGTGGTGTTAAAGGAGTACTGACACGAATTTAAAACATTTTCGGATTGTTGCACTAAATGAAAGTACTGGTGTCGAGAAACCTATAAAGAGTGTCGTAGTGCATGGGAATGCATTGGATATATTTTTAATACCGCTACCATAAAACAGTAAATTTCGGTTTCGGTATCGAGGGGGCGGCTTCTCAGTGACGTATCAGAGCAGTGTGACGTCACGGGAAGACAGCAACTGCCGACGTACAAACGGAAAAATCTGTCATCTGCTCGTGGTGCACGTAAACAACGATGAGTTAATTGCCGTCCAGTGATCCTGACAGTGATTTCTGTGATTTAGGCTGCATGACGGATGCAGAGCTCGTGAACTCAGAACTGACTTGACTTGTCGGGATAATGTCCATTGCAGTGGAGCTGGCTTGCAGATGCTCAGTGACGAAAATTTTAAAATAAAAATAAAATATTTTATATGTGTTGTCTGACTCCGCTGTGTGGAGAGTGTTGACACTGCATACCAAGGAAACGAAAAATGTCCCTTTTGCGATGTTCCAAAATCGTGTCAGTACTCCTTTAAGCCGTGAAAACACGTATCCAGGGGAAGTCCGCACTGCCGCGAAGCCCTATTTCAAGGGTTAAATTAACATATTACACTCACATTGATTCATTTTTTAAGTTTAAAAGCTTGTTATACCGGCTTATATGCTCTAAGTATAGTAAATTTTAAAACGTAACATATTTTACAGCTAATCACTGGCATTCTTCTGGAAGTCAAATCTTGTGACTATTGAAAATTGTTTCCACTTCCTTTAAACAAAAAAAAAAAGGGCATTTGCACAGGCCTTATTTCAATTTTTTTTTAAATATTGTGCAGGTTAGTTAGGTCCATTTATGCCCATTTTTCTTTATGATATGTGGATATATAATATTCGAATTCGATTCAAAATTATTCGACCAAAATCACTATTCGCTTGGAATTCGCTCCGAACCTAAAATTCACTATTCGCACAAGCCTAGTGAAAACCCTTGTCCTCACAGTACCTAAGCTTTCTTTCTTATTTTTCTTAAGTGTAACATTGTACCCATGGAAATAAGGAAGGATGTGAAAAAAAATAAACGCCCTGCAATTTTGCATTGTTAGGTTGTAGTGCCCGTCGCCAAACCATTTGAAAATAGAGCACCGCTTGGTTATCATTATCATTCATTTCTGTCTGAGAGTCCAGAAGCAGTCATTGCTTTATCCCGTCACCATTTCTCTAATGTATGCATGTGATTAGCCATTGCCACTTAGGTACATTGTCATCATTGTTTTTGTGTTCGCCTCAAGCACACCAGAAGGTGCATCATAGAATGAAGCATTAAATAACTTTTAAACAAGGTGCTGCGCAAAGGAACACAGGGACAAGGAAGTGAACGAGGACTGGCGCAGCACCTTGTTTAATCATGTACAACCGACTCGCCCAGCAACATGCATTATTGAAACAACATTAAATAACTACGCGTAAAAAGCGCTGTCCTAAGGTTTTCTGAACCTTAGGACAGCATTACTTTCAAGTTTTATTGTGCTAGAATTCGCATCGTAAGACTTATGTTTGTGGAAATTTAGTTTCGTGCGTGAATTTAACGTTTCACACTGAATCTGCAAGTGTCCTTTATTACCTTTCACCATGCTGACAAACATAAAAATAGATGTCTTATCGCAACAGGATAGAAAGTTGGGCTAGTTGGTACATATGCATCCTTGAGGCAGCGCTAAAAGACAGAGACTAAGGAAGGACTAAGAAAGACAGAGACTAAGGTAGCGCTCGTCTTGTGTGTTCGTCCTTCCTTAGTCTCTGTCTTTTAGCGCTGCTTCAAGGATGCAGATGTCTTATCCACAGGTGCGTCTTGCTTCCCAATTTTTTCCACATAAACTCGCGGGATGTAGAGGGACACACAAAAGTGCGAGTGTTCAGGGGTGGAAGTGCTGCGCCAATTGCGCCATTCTGACCTGCTGCGCCAAGCTGCGCATAAACGGCAATTCGCGCGTACAATGCCAAATTTAGCCAAGCCTTATCATTGACCAAGCAACACGCGTTTGGATACGCAAAGGACGCAGCCGCATTCCATCATTCATATCCTGTGTACATGGAGGAAGGAAAAAGGAGGGAGCATTACATCACATGAGTGAAGCCCAGTGAATCCCACCGTGTCGGCCCAACACGTGATCAAAACGTCAGAGCGTGCGGTAGGTTTTAGTACTCTCGGTGGTGTTCCGTTCTTGAACCTCCTGCGTGAGCCGGCCGGTCTGCGCCGAACAAGCATGCTTCGATTAAAAGCTACCGGGCGCCACACCCGAAGTCTCGGCAAGTCTCGTTGCTTGCGTGATCTTGACGCAAAAGGTCACGTGTTGGGCCGACACTGCTGGCTTCAAAACGGGCCGGCTTGCCAAGGCTGGCTGTGTGACGTCATGCTCCCTCCTTTGTTTTTCTTCCTCCATGCCTGTGTAGTTGGTCACGTCGTATTTCGGCTCATGCATGGTGCGTGCACCTTGCATGAACTTAATACCATGAATTAATCTTGGGTGAATCTGGATGTGTCACTGACACAAGCGGACCCGTTTCTTCTAATATGATACGCCTCTAGTAGTTCCCTTGCTGTTTGATCTCTGCTTTTGCCGATAATCCTAGCTTGCGCAAAACGTGGCACACCATTGTACTCTTTCAGTCTGAGTTGTCCTTCTTTAATCAACTGCTCACGTGATGTCATGTTTGGAGTAACCTTTCCTCGTAACTGCGCATGCGTGGAAGTTTACCTGTTTTTTCAGCCGCGATGGCAATAAACAGTTGGTAGTTTGGCGCTCCTCTGTCTCTTTCTTTCCTCCGCCCCATTTTCATGTTTCCAGCTTTGCGCCACGTACAAAATGTTCAGCAAACTTAGTCACCAACTCGCCCAAAAACAAGTTCTTCTAGGAAGGGAACTTCTTGCGGTGGAACGAAACTAAAACCGAAACGAAAGACATTTCGTTCCGACGCCCTATTTTAATGAAAAGCAAGGGCTCTGCCTGGCGTTGCGTAATTGTATCGCTATTTTGTAAGTGTTGGCGGCTGGCCCGTGTCACTGGGGGGGCCAGTAACTGAGGCCTGCGGTTCTCGTCGCTACATTGCCAGCATCACTACTGCCAGAACCAAGGTCGATGGCGTCTCCGCTGTACCAAAGGTGGAATAAAGACAGTGGCGTAGCCAGGGGGTGGCACACGGGGCCCGTGCCCCCCCCACCCCACCCCGGATTTTTTTTTTTTTTTTGCCATGGCTATGAGAGCACGAACTGACACTCGACCACAACTGCCTGCCCGGCCCCCCACTTCAGACCAAGGAGGTCCCCCTCCCCGAAAAAAAAAATGTGTGCCTGCGCCCCTGAATAAATGTGCTTGGACTGGCCTCTGAACGCGGTAGAGGACTGGTTAACGAACTCTAAGGGCCGTTAAAGGATGGTGTATCGTAGACTCGCCGATTTGCTTTATATCCCGCGCCCTTAGGATCAGAGTTCACAGCTGCTGCTCGAGCGAAGGGGCGCCAGGGTAGCCTACCCCCTTGAGACGGGCGGCGCGTTTCCTCTCTGCTTGAGCATTCGATGGCAGGTTATTGCATGGTTATCGCACGGCAGGTTATCACATTCTACGGCGAGTTGTTATCGCATGCGCCCTTCGAGATGGGCCGGCTCGTTTGATCTCTGCTTGCTCAGCCCTCGTCGCACCCGCTCGCGCGCTTTTACCTGCGGGTAGAACATACGATGCGCGGAGGCTGTTATCAACTTGCAGTTTACACGGAACGTGACGGCTACGGCAAAAACGCGTCAAGAGTGTCCATATTGTTACGGGGTGGTTGCGTATGTACAAGATGTATTTACTGGGAAAAACACAGGCAAGAGTCAGGATGGCTGACCAAGACACTCGCACGCCAGTCAGCTCTCGCTCTTCGTCTTCCTTCACTTTGTCTCCGTAACAATATAATAACCATCGCAATAAAAAAAAAACTTTCTGCGCCATCGCCTAGCAACGGCGCGGCGAGCTCAACTTTATTTTCCTCGCGGCTCTCATGTCGGCTGCGGTGCTTTCATGACCGGAACATGAGTTTCTTAAATTCATTTTTATAGAGTCTTATTGGGTTTTAAATGAAGATACCTTTTATTTGCTCATCTCTAGTCTTCAGTTGCTGTTCATGTGTGATGCGGTATTTTATTCCCATTTTTAACATTTCAACATTTGAACATTAACATTCTTCATTCATCTGAGGTCTAGCATCGCTTATGTCTTGTTTTCTTTGAGTTACTGTGCTTTCAGCTTTGATGTTTTAATGTTCAGTATATATATCACTTTGTGGTAAGTCTGGTCGCTTCATCGGTATTGAATGTTTAGTAAACACCACTGGAAATTTTTCACTTTATCAGAAACAAAAAAATTTATTTATCAGTAATGTGTAACCCTAGCAATCTGCTCCAAAATCAACTTGCATTGCTCCAAAACACACCTTTTGGTGCTCCAAAGGTGCTCCAAAGCTGCTCCAAAACCACATTATTCCTGCTCCCTGAGCTACTCCAAAAGACTGGAAGCCCACTTCCACCCCTAAGTGTTGTACATTGAAAGTAGAATCAATGAATGTTAGTTAGCTTTCTTTTCTTTTTTTTTTTTTTTTCAATAGAACTTTGTATTCATTTGGGACAGCTTCCCTCTGTGACTTCCATTGCAAACCCAACACCGCCACAGAACTGAACACTTGCTGCTGTAGAAAAGAACAGGTTTATCGACACATCCACAGGCAAACATCCACTCTCTATCCTCTATTGAGCTCGGTCATTTGTGAAATGTGATTGCTCATTTAACTGTGCTTATTGTAGGTACCGTGGCTTCCCCAAGGCCCCCCAGCACACTCCTGGCATCCGAGGGTCAACGCCCTTATCCATGCAACTTTGTGGGCACCGTCTATCCAGGATCATCACGTGAAGAGCTGTTGCGTGTCCTGGGTGACCGGGGTGCCCCCTGCTACTTGAACACCCGCAATGAGTGAGGACGCATCACTTCTCATTCTTCCACAAAATGAGGGAGAGAGTCAACAGGGCTTGTTGCTGAGCTAGTTGGTTTCATACTTCAGGAAAAAACAGTCACGGCGCAAAGGGTACGGGGTCGAAGTGAAGAAATGAACTGACAGACACGGGCGCCAAGCTTCCAACTATTTATTCACAGAAACCACGCCGACTTATAAAGGCTGTCAAACAGGGTAATCTCGCAACAAAAATAGGCACATGGCAACTCAGGCAAGTCATCATGAGCCACTAAAACAGAGCCGAGGCATGCGCCGGTACCCACACTGAACCGAACTGTAAAACATGCCAGTGCACATAACAAGTGTCAACCCTAGTGTAGAGCAAAATCGGTAGCGCACAATCTAAAGCCTAACGTCAATACAGGCTATCTTTCAAAAATCTCACTTCCTTCTCGCTCAAATTTAGAGATGGGGCACTGACGCACTGGCTACCCGCCCTTTTCAATCAGGTATGCCTCAATTGTTTCCCTTTCAGTGCGGTTGTTTGCCCTCCTGAGAAACGTAGTTTGGCTGAAGAGTGGCGCACAACCACAGCGCTTGCAGTGGTCTGCCAAGTGCCTGCCCGTGTTGCTGCTGACCGCCAAGCGGTGCTCCCTTGCACATTCGCTGAAACACCGGCCCGTTTGACCGATGTACACCCTACCGCAGCTTAGGGGAATATTGTATACTACATTGTTGACACACTCAGTGTATTGCGTGGCGCGCTTCTTGGTGCATGCAGTGGCCTGTTTATTCGCCATCATAGGGCAAATTCTGGCCAGTTTGCATGGAGCAGAAAAAACAATGTCTGGCTATGCCTGGCTGCGATCTTCTTTATGTTGTGCGATAGCCGTTGAACGTAAGGTATTACGTGCGTGCTCAGTTTTTCTTTTGGCTCCTGCACTTTGTTACCACGTTTGAACTTCTTTGATGGCGAATAAACAGCGCACTGCATGCACCAAGAAGCACGCCACGCGATACACTGAGTGTGTCAGCAATGTACAGTAAAACCCCGATTTTATGACGTTCTCGGGACCACGAAAAATCGTCGTAAAATGCGGACGGAGCAGCTGCGCCAAACACATGCTGTGGAAAAGGTCCCGTCTCCTCCAAGGAGCCCTGTGCATACCCCTCTAATACAGCGCGACCATGCGCATGCGTTGGCAGGGAAATGCAAAAGGGGCACTTGCCCCCCCTCAAGCGATACTAGCCCATTCCCCTACCCAAGCTACACCAGCACCTCCCCTGCCCCCCCAACTAAGATGCTGCACAGGTTAACACCCTCCAGACAAAATCTTTCCGACGCCCTTGCGCGACGAAAGCGGGAAAGAATGGGGAAACCACAACCGCGCCCCTTTACGTCGCTTTCACGGCCACTCGGAGGGTGAGAGGAAGACGGACGAACGGCAGCGGAAAGCCGAAATGAACCGGTTTCCCGAGTGCTTGGCATGCGAATGGGTGCCCCTCTTGCTGGTGCGGCGAAAGACACCCGCGGACTTCGTTTTTGTTCGCCATTTGGTCCCCTCGCTTCGCAGCTGGATCGTTGTGAAACGCGGGTTCGGCGTAAACGGTGTCGAAAAATTGGGGTTTTTAATGCATTGCGTCTATGGGGCTTTCGCCGGAACGGGACAAATCCGTCGTAAAATGCGGGACGTCGTGAAACCAGGGGTCGTAAAACCGGGGTTCCACTGTAGCATACACTATTCGCCTAAGCTGTGGTAGGGTGTACATCGGCCAAACGGGCCGGTGTTTCAACGAACGTGCGAAGGGAGCACCACTTGGCGGTCAGCAGCAACACGGGCGGGCACTTGGCAGACCACTGCAAGCGCTGTGGTTGTGTGCCACTCTTCAGCCAAACTACGTTTCTCAGGAGGGCAAGGAACCGCACTGAAAGGGAGACAATTGAGGCATACCTGATTGAAAGGGCGGGTAGCCAGTGCATCAGTGCCCCTTCACTAGATTTGAGCGAGAATGAAGTGACATTTTTGAAAGATAGCCTGTATTGATGTTAGGTTTAGATTGTGCGCTGCTGATTTTGCTCTACACTAGGGTTGACACTTGTTATGTGCACTGGCATGTTTTTACAGTTCGGTTCAGTGTGGTTTCCGGCGCATGCCTAGACTATTTTAGTGGCTCATGATGACTTGCCTGTGTTGCGATGCGTCTATTTTTGTTGCGAGATTACCCTGTTTGACAGCCTTTATAAATCGGCGTGGTTTATGAGAATAAATATGTAGTTGGAAGTTGGCGCCCGTGTCTGTCAGTTTGTTTCTTCACTTTGTCCCCTGTACTCTTTGCGCCGCGACTGTTTTTTATCCTGATGAGGGAGAGAGGTCATTGTTTTGCGCTTTGTTATCACTCAAGCGCCACAGGTGGCTTCTTGCCATGTGTTGAAGGAGTGTAGACACCAAAATCGAACGGTAGCCCAACACAAAACTGACTACTGCATGAGCTTTTCGTGCTTGCAAGGAATGCTGTGACGAATTTTGACAGACAGCTTAAAGCTGAAGTTCCTTTTTTCAGACTTATTGCGACAACCATCAGCGAAAACATCAAAAAAGAGCTGTGTACGGCGAATATGATGGCCGTGACCACGTGTAGTATAAAAAATTTTGGCATCCTATGCAAGGGGACAAAAAACGAAATGGTTTTTCCACCTCCACTTGCTCACGTACAGGGCTGGTGCTTATGGTCAGATTCTGCCAACACTCGTACTGATGACGACATGGTTTCACTGCCGGGAGATGCAGCTGCGGGTTTTGGTAGAACTGGTGCCGCAAAGTGGAGGTGCATGTGGGAAATGTTGCAGACGGCACATCGGTTTGCTAACGTCGCCACTTTGGTACTTTTCGTCAAGTTGTTTTCACGTGATTACTCAATTATGTCGTCACACAGACATTTTCTACCTCTTGGCGGGAAGTTCGAAGCTTTTGGTGTCCACACTCCATTAAGTATGTGTGTGCGAATATTCTAAACCTCAAATATTCTATTTCGAAAAGTTTGGTATTGGCCTTGATTTGAAAGACGCTTTTACTATATGAAATATTCGAATGAGCTGAAATTTCAAAACATATTCAATATGTGTTTTTGGAGCACACAAATGGCATTAAAAACGTTTTATCAGCTGAAGTGGCATATATTTTTGTGGAATGCATGCTCGTTTTATCCAGCCCCGCCCATTTGAAATCAACATACAAAAGGCAATAACCTGACTGTCGTTCCAAGTTCTGTGTACAGTTAAACCTCTTTATAAGAGACATGCACCGGGGAGCTAATTCTTGTCTTTTATATGAGGCGTCTCTTATAAGCAGGGAACCACGGATGCATTTTCTGATCAACCCTTGTTACAACCGTTGTGTCAATGTAGGCACACTGGTGTCTCTTATAACCCATTTGTCTCTTACATCAGTGCCTCTTATAAAGGGGTTCGACTGTACCATGTGGCCACGTCCGCCACATGGTACAGCACACTTCCTGATTGGTTCGGCCAGGAGCAACGACGATGTGCACTCCTTGCTCCTCACATGTTGGTGTTGGTGCCATCGTTGCTCCTCATGCGCAGGCACTGTTTTTTTTTTTTCTTTTTTGCTGTCAAAATGCGCACTGCGCAGGCCCGTGTTCACACCCATTCCATCATCGCAAATCAACAACCTTAGCATCAATTTGGTGGCCATAAACTGAAGTCTTCTATGGTCAGAAAGGAAGTGGAATCACCAAATTACCGAAGCACCAGAACACCAAAACAAATAAGTGGGTATTACAACACGAAAACAGAAATGCCTAAAAATAAGGAAGCCTAGCATCGTTTTTCTTTAACCTACGATGAAGGACTTGCACTGAATGTCATGCCAATCAGTTTTCATTGCAACTCCCAATTGAGATAGCATGCTTAGAGGATTAAACTATGACAAGCTAAAACAAATCAACATTACCGTATTTACACGAATGTAAGTCGACTCGAATGTAGGTCGACCCCCCCTAATATCGCACGGCAAAATAAGAAAAAAAGAGCTCGAGCACATTTCATAAAAAAATTTATTCACGATGTCTCCGAAGAAAACAAGGTCGAATTCTGGTCTGCCAAGGTGGCTTCACGGCAGTACTTCAAAGCTGTGCGGGAAAGCAGCTTCGCGGCAACACGCGGGGATCATTTTCAGAAAGACTTTACAACCGAAACTAGTTTTCGATTCTAGGTCGACCCCCCAACTTCGGATTTCAAATTAAGACAAAATGGGTCGACCTACATTTGTGTAAATACGGTAGTATGCGCAGTGAATGGCTATATTGTCTGGAAGAATTTTGACATACACAAGGCTGTCACTGCTGCCTGACCATACTGAGCAACCATCCTTCCATCATGACATTAAAGAACTGCACATGTGGTACTGTCAAGCAATAGTGTTGTGCAATGCATAGTGTTCCTGTACATTATTTACCGTATAACAAAGTTGCTTTTTCTTGCTTTTTTCATCTAATGTAACGGCAAGAAAATGTTTTTGCCAAGGTCAACAGTGGCATTATTCATGTCTGAAAATATTCGAAAAATATTCTATTTGAACCTGCATTTCATTATTTGGATTTTATTCGAAGTTGAAAGTCTGGTATTCGCATACCCCTTTCACAAACATTTATTTAACGAGTGTCGCTTGATTGCTTGCAATGAAATTTGACTTTTGGCTAAATTAGTCTGAAATTGGTCCTAAATGAGTTGCTAATTCTACTCATTCATTGTCTTGAGCAAATATCAGTTTTTTTTGTTTAAGTCGAAGCAAATTACTTTACGTATAGTTGTGCAATAAACATAAGAGGCTAATTTAACACACTTGCCAGATTATGACAGAGCTAAAAGAAAGCTGCAGTTTCAGTCAGATCCGAACCATTCATAACGATACCCATGTATTAGATGACTACACAACATTTTATAAGCAGTCTTTATTGCCGTAAACATCTGCTTGCTAAGTACATATCACATGCACAGAGCCGAAACATAAGCTGATCCCACTTTGCAATTCATAACACTCACTGTGACAGTACTGGCAAGTTGAACAGCACAGACATAAACGTGGTGTCTTTGAAACCTTAAAATACCGCAAGGTCCAGCACTGCACCTAATAATAATAATAATAATATCTGGGGTTTTGACGCCGTAGTGGAGGGCTGCGGAAATTTCATCCGTCTAGTATTCTTTAACATGCAATGACATCACAGAGTACACTCAAACCTCGATATAACGAATGCGGATATAACGAAATATCGGTTATAACGAAGTAAATGAAGAATACTCTTGCAACAGAGACAGTGCTAGGAATATACCTTTATAACAAATTTTCGGATATAACGAACTTATTTTCGTGTAAGATCCAATTTCGTTATAATGCGTTTGAGTGTACATAGGCCTCTACCATTTTCGCCTCCATCGAAATGCAACTGCCGCGGCAGGGACCGAACCCGCGACCTTCAGGATCAGCAGCCAAGCACCATAACCACTGCTTCACCTGTGGCGGACAGCACTGCACCTAGTGTTGGAGGCTGAGGCATTAGAAACATCAGATCGGCATGACCAAAATGGCCAGAGAAGGAGGCAGTTGTTCATTTGCACCCCCCACCTTTTCATTAAGGTGCACCTGTCTTAAACTACACCACCCTGTCCAGTCCTCATGGGCATGAAGATTGTGTCAGCACACTTCCCATGCACCCACAGAGCACCATGTGGAAGGACGTGTTGGGATGTTACCGCATTTAGACTTAAGTATAAAACGCCATGTTAGCGATTTTGCGCACGATAGCAACAAGTGACACAAGGGAGATCACTGTCGCTCAAGTCTGTCACTTGTTGGTGAAAGAACATGTGAGCTACAGCCAATGGGCAATGCGACCAGGTGGCAGCGCAAAACGTCTTGTCAGCTGCTACGGTTTTTGAAACCTAGCTACCTATACATACATGGACTTGGACACTACACATGTGCTACAACATGGCTTTATCATATTATGCATCCATTGAATTTATACTACATTGCACAAATTTATTTATTTGCTTTTACATACTGTAGCCCTGTTGGGGCTATTGCAGGAAGTGGGGATCATACATCAAGCGCAGACAAAATGTCATGATACGGCAATTCAGAACATCTCCTGGTAAAGAATTCCGTTCAGTTGTTGAGGAAAAAAGAAAGCTGTGCTTGAACATGTCAATTCTAGTTCGGAAATTTTAAAAGATTTAGTTTGTGAGTACATGTACAAGTACCTGTGCAAGAGAGAGTACATGTACTTGTGAGAGTACATGTACAAGAAGGATCAGTGGATTTAGTACATTTGTGTAGACAGTTGAGGTGTGATGAGTTAATTAGACAGTGCAGAAACTTTAAACATTCAGTGTGGCGACATGTTGACAGAGGTGTAAGGTTAAGACTAAATGGGTCAGAGAAAGGCGAAAGATATGTGTCATATCTACTGCATATAAAACGAATGAACAGTTATGCAGACCACAGGAAAAGGTACAAAATGGATTTGCTTGACAAATGGTTCGACGTTCACACTGTGTATGGTTCGTTGGGCGTTGCAGCAGTGGGCTATAAGTGGCATAGCGATTTGCTGTTGTAAACCACCCGTCCCGTTTCTGACAGGTGGCGGCCGCTGGAAACCAAGGAGTCGCTCGAGTCGTATCTCTTGGCTCTCAAGCTGAGTGACGTCACGCTGAACCCGGCTGGCAAGAACCCCGAGTGCTACCGCATTTACGAGGCACTGGAGTTCGGCTCGTTGCCTGTGCTGGAGGACCGGACTGTGTCGCCTGGCTGCGCTCGAGCAGACGACGCCAACGGAACCTTCCGTCTGCTCAAGAAGCACAAGGCGCCGCTCGTGTTTGTCAAAAACTGGACGCTGGAATTGATGCCCATTCTGGAAAAGGAGATCGCCATGAAACCCCAAGAGCGGGTGGACAGAAGACAGGCCATAGTGTCCTGGTATTCATCTTTCAAGCGTGCCATGAGAGACAGATTCGTGCGCGTGCTGACGGAGAAGTTCTTCCATGAGGAGATTAAGGACACATGACAAAAGTTGATGATGCGCAGCATCTACGACGCACTTAGGACTATGGTTTTATCCTGGTGATCATGGGACATGATGGTCTGTAAAATGGTGCATAGCATCACACACAACCCGAGCTCTGCAGCTTCAGCCCTGTGGTAATGGACGTTGCAACAGATCAGAATGCTGCAGTGATGCAGTACAGTGCCAAGCATGACTCTGTATTCAGCATGGCACCTGCATGTTCAGCATTTCAGTGAGAACTCAGCATTGCAGCTGTCAGCTCAGTGCCAAGACACGGAAATACATCCGCAGACTGTCATGACGTCTGCCTAAAGCTTTTGCCATAAGTCATGCACGTCTTCCATGAGAAAGAATTCAGTGTATGTGCGCAGCTCCGGTGAGTGTTGACACAGTGTTCCAAGTACAAGTTGTCCGGAAAAATCATCCAAATGTGGAGAAGCTTGGCTTCGTTGGAGAAAGTGATGATTGTTCATGCCATGCTACGTGGTGACTTTGAAAAAGCGATTGCTGCATTTCAGAAATTAAGACTTTGGTTGAAAAAGTGACCCTACTCCTGCTAGTGGCCATGAACCTCAGTGACTGCACAGCTAAAGTGTATGTGCACGTTACATTAGTTACTGAAAGCATCAGTGGTTCTCTGCCACCGTCAGGTGCTATATTGTTTGTAACCTTCTTGCTTCGCTAGTCTTACGTGCTGTGAAGGGCCACTGATCATCCAATGATCAGAAGTAGGTATTAGGCCCATTGTGATGTTGATAGAATAGTAGAATCTCGGTGATACGAATTCGGCATCTAATTCTCGGGCGAATTCCATTGTGTCCAATGGGCCAAAATTCAAATTTCCTGAACACTTTTCCACGTCGCGGCGAGTGATATGAGCAACTGACAGCAACGCGTTCTTGAAGCTCCGGAAGCATGCACTGTCAAAACTGTGCTTATCGGTTGCCACACTCACAGGGGACAAATCAGCGGTAGCTTTCGACATAATCACGTATGGTGACGTTGAAACTGAAAGTTCACATGTATCCAACGCTCACCGAGTCAAAGTGATGCTGTTTGCCGCAACCTCTTCAGACGAAACCGTGGTAGATGTGATCGTAGCAACGATGCAGTTCTGAAGGTATGGCAAGCGCGCATGGATTGAAAGTGGAACTACCGTTTGCCACAATTGCTCTACACAACATCGCGGTCACTGTTGATGTGATCATTGATAGTGACTACGCAGCTCCGAAGGTATGCAGCTACCACAAGGGCAGATTAAAGGCAATAAAGTCTTAAGAAAGCACAAATTGTTTCGGCATTCCAGTCGTTAACTTATGACTATGGTGGAGTGAACTGCAGCTCTTAGTTTTCAGTCAGCCTCTAGTGAAGCTTTGATGCGCATGTTTGCGGCATGCAGGTCATGTGTGTCCCAGAAAGACATATGTGAGTTCTTACTATGAAAATAAATGTTCTGTGCGTATATCATGCTTTGAAAACAGAATTCGCAATTTTTTTGGCGATACAAAGTTTTGGGATCTGATTTGCACCCCCTTGCGATTCATATCACCAAGATTCTACTTTGTTTATTATTGTGAGACAAAGGCTGAGTGAGCCACAAGTTGAGTGGAAGCAAGGCATCAGCACATTCCTTGAAGACATTGTGCATGGAGGTACATGGCAAGTAAAAAAGCACCTAAATACATGCATAGCCTCTGCGGATAAAGTATACAGGCTACTTTATGCCTCCTTTATACAGGGTGTCCCAAATATCGCGCAGCACGATTTAAACAAAGAGGAACGGCGTTACGCGAAGCACACCTAGTGCATATTGTTTAGCAAAACGTTTTCCTGGGCTAGTTGGTTCATGACTTCCGAAGGCAAAATTGTAGCACAATGCAACACACAGACAGTCCCGTGCTCTTTGTCTGTTCGTGTGTTGCTTTGCGCAACAATTTTGCCTTCAGAAATGCATATTGTTCTCAGTATACTGTAGTAGCCACTACTAATTTGTTCGTTAATGAGGTTTAGTTAATTAGTCCTAGTTATGTTTCTAACTCAACATATACTCATCTAATCAATAAAATGTCAATGAGGCATATGTAGGCATGTTTAAATGACTTGTATAACTGTGCTATTTTCAACAACATACTTATTGCATACTCACTTTTTTTTTTGGCTAATAAAGAAAGCCTGTGAAATCTAAAAAATGGCACTTGACTAGACTGCAGCGCACACCTGGAAGCAGCGCCCTCAAACAGGATCACTGTGAGGTAGCAAGTCGAGACTACGCTCTCACCTTTTGTGGGTGGGAGCATAATTGTGTTATTTTTCATATTTTGCATGCTTAGTTTATCAGGCAGAAAAAAGGAGCATGTAATTAGTACGTTGCTGAAAATAGCGCAGTTAGATGTCATTTGAGCATGCCTACATATGCCTCATTGACATTTTAATGACTGGCTGAGTACTTGCCGAGTTATAAACATAATTAGGACAAATTAACTAAACCTCACTACTGAAAAACTTATTAGTGGCTGCTACAGTATACTGGGAACAATATGCACTAGGTGTGCTTTGTGTAATGACGTTCCACTTTCTTAATCGTGCTGCGTAATATTTGGGACACCCTGCATATGGCTGTTTGGAACGGGTCTCATGGCACTCCTGACATTTCAGACTTTTGGATGAATGTTGCGAGCAACATTGTCCATTTACATTTTACAGAGCCTGTACATATACACGAGGCATGTGCGTACGTGAGAGCGGTGCACTCTGTGTTAAATGTTCTTGATATATTGCAGTGGAATCAAAATAATGCAAATGACCTGTACAAGATGCCAGGTTACATGGGCACGAAAAGGAGTTCTTTACTCAAAAGACAAGCCTCAGAAGTTAGTATGCATTTAATGAGAATCCAAGTACACACTATGCTTGAAGATGTGTGAACATTAATTTTTAAATGTGTACACATTTATATGCCAAGTCCAATGAGAAATCTGACTGTCACTTTGTCACACAAGATGAATTCACACAAGATGAAATCACACAAAAAAGAAGTCATTGTATACAATAAAGTTTCTTGGCAGTGCTGGGTTTTGAGACTAAAGTCCCATGCTTTGAAGGGGGGGTGTCTTATTCATTGAGTTAAAACACCCTTGCTCGCAGAACGTCAGTATATCAGAACCGTATGAACTCATTGTGCCAACAATGCTAACAAATGTGAAGAGTGTGGGAGACAGCTACTTCTCTGCAATCTCGGTCCGAAGTCAGGCCCAGCTGTATCCAGCAGCGTCCAGCTGAGGCCCAACCAGCTGAGGCCCTTCCATTATTGCCTTCTTGAGCTGGGACATCCTCACTTGACACAGGCAGTTCGATATTGTTGCAGTAATGCACCTTGAACATGTCACAGAATCCTTCGTATTGTCATCCCCTTCTCTCCTCCATTTCTATGTCTTCCTGCTCTCACTTCTTCCGCAGTGTTTGCTCCGCCTCCTTTTTCATCATCAGCATTCCATTCTCTCTCAAACCTCGCCAGCCTTCAACACAGTCCAGACGCCATTCCTCCTCCTCCTTCCTCATCGTTGTCAGCCAGCCAACTTTTGTTTAGTGCCTCCATCCTTGTTTCCGAGGCTGTGCAGACATGGCCATCTCCCACAAGAAAGAAGAAATGGGATTTAACACACATATCTCACTCTTACCATCTCCACTTATCGTGGTTTCATAAAACTATCTTAAATGCATGCAAAACTTCCAATGGCATCTTTTTGACTCGAGGACTGAATCATGTGCATTGATACATGTGTCGTTTGAAACAATTCATTGTTATACACTCTTCCTGTTCAGTGTGTGTGCAATACGAGCAAGCTACTAGTCATGGAATCCTGGTAGCCATGTTTTGCCACTAGATTTTAGAAGCAAGCTCTGAGAACTGACCAACCACATGTGTGTAATCCCACCAAGACAAGACTTTTTGTCTGCAGCTACCAATACAAAAGATTAGACTTCAGTCAGCTACCTTGAAGTACTGGCTGTGAGAGTGCTTAACTTCTTGTAAGTATGTGCACTGAGCCTTACAAATAGTGGTGTGTTTTGGAACGGCACAGCAAGAACTTGAGGGAACAACTGCAGACTTAATGCAATTTTTTTTTTTTTCAGTGTCTAGTAACTGCCTCAAGTAACAGCTAGCAAGTGGGCCGTTTCAGGCATTTCCACAGACAGGTGGCTTCAGTCTTTTATGAAAAGCTGTACCCCCGACTCATTCCTTGGGATGATTTTTCTCTTAAAAATAGATTGCACAGGTGCAGTGATGTGCACAAGTGGTTGACTTAGTGGTATGTGTTGGTGAGAGAGGCATGCATTGTGTAAATGATGAATCCAATTTATCTTTTCGGCTATGAATTGTGTTTGACTCATGCCTGAAATGGATTTTGAGTTGTGGGTGCATGTTTTTGTATATATGTACATAAGACCCTGCTCTTGAAATAAATATTTGAAGTATCTGTTGTATCCATTTTGTTTACAGTATTTTTTATGTATTTATGTCTTCATTTATAAAGGCAATTATCCAGCATAAGGGCAGTGCAAGCCAGCGTCCGAGGATGCAACGTGGTGGTAGTGTAAAGCCGAGCTCGCGAGTATTTCAGGGTCGCTCCCAACAGTGGTGCCAAATGAAACATCTTTGCAAAGCCACTTTAGCACAGATAGGCGTTGAACTGAACCTACAAAGTGCTGCATTTCAAAAGCTTTATTCCATTGCCAATCAAAATTATCCTTTTTGCAAAGCATTTTAAGGCTCTTTGGCAACCTCGTACGTTTCACCTATTCACAGCATTATAATGGGTTCTAAAGTAATGTTTACATTTGAAATTTTGTTGAAATTAAGCTGATTTTTATACACTGAGCGCATAAGTAAAAATACATTCAGCATGCTTAGTAACCTGTATCAAAACTAAGAGCTAAGCGAGTTGGTATGCATACGTATTAATGAAAAAACTGTGCAAGAGAGAGACACACAAGCACAGAAAACGAGTCATTTTCTTCGATATTCTGCATCTTTCTTGTGATGTTTTTTTATTAACATACATAATATCCCCTGCTCCTTCTAAATAGCTTAAGTTGAGGAAGCTTCTAAATACTGTGCAGTTGTAAATTTTTCATGCCTGCAAAGCTTTATTTCTATTTCATGAATTTTGTTTTACATGGCTATTGCTTTATTTTTGCAGTTACCTGCATGGTGCTAAATCTGATAACATGCATCTTGGCTCCCCGAGTCACCCAACATGTTCATAATCTGCATGTTCATGCTCCTCATCTCTTCATCCTGATTCACCAAAAACTTTTGTTTCCTCTAGGCACACATCTAAATATGCCTGCTTACACATTTAAACATTTTGTCTAGTGGGTCTGGAAATTTATTATTTTCTTCACTTTGTGCTGCAACCTAAAGTATGTTTTTTTAAAAGAAATAGTTTCTTAGTGCGCAGAACGTTTTAGAAAGGAGTCAGATAGGAAAGAGCGCACTGACTCCTTTCTAAAACGTTCTGCGCACTAAGAAACTATTTCTTTTAAAAATGCAATACTAACCAGCCCAAGTAGCTACTCTTTTGCACTAAAGTATGTTTTTGCTTTGTTCCATAAAATGCTTATTAGTCAAAGTTGAATTCTATGGTCAAAGTTAAAGGGACCAACAACTGCCCAGAACATGAAATGAGATGATTCCCCACTGATAGAAAGATTGTTCGTCACATTGACTCAAACCAACCCTGTTTTTTTCGTGAGAGGTGGATTTATATTTTTATTTCTTCATTGAAAGTCGCGAAAAATGACCTGTGGCACCTCTGGCAGCAAAAACACGAACAATCCGATGTGCCTGGCCATGTGACCATTGATTGCTGCACACGGTCTGTTTGTTAGTATTGAAATATTGCATTACTCAATAAAAAAGTACATACAGGCCTGCGTTAGTAGTATGCATTAAAGTGGCGCTGCCTTTGTGTGACGTAATGATCGCATGCTCGTCAGCATATCTCGAGCAACTTTTCAGCATGCTCATGCAACCGTGCACGCAGCTTCCATGTCGCTAAGGTTTTCGAGCGACGTAGTTTCGCTACCTACACTTCGTCTCATAAATTACGTGCACTGCTACTTGGCACGGCCGCGCATATGCGTAGTGACATTTTCGGTGACTTCGCTTGGCTCGTGTATCAAGAGAACAACGACGCTGAGACAAGCCACACCCATGACACAGGCGCAGGCACACACAACGTGGTACTAATACAGGGAAAGTGTATAATACCACATCATCTCATTGTAACAGCTTGTTATTTTCAAAAATAGTTGAAAAGCTCTAAATAAGGGTGGTTAAGCATTGTTACAGGAACTCCTACAAAAGCAAAATGACAGCTTTCACAAATCGCGAGAAGGGGTGGCGGCATCACTATCAATGCTCAGCGTTGCTGGAGGAAAGGTACATCTGTGTTTAGAGCCTTTGAGATCGAAAAATACTGCTTGTAAAATAACTATGTGCTTTTGGGATAAAGTAATGCAGCTACAAACACTACGAAGGGTGAGCTTTCTGTCACGCCGTAAAAAAAAATGGGTTGAAAAAAAATCAGTTGTCAGTCCCTTTAAACCAGAGTGCTACATTAAGACACCGTGCAGTTTGCGGATGTTAAAGCCTCAGATCTTTTTTTTTGTTTTTGTAGTTCAAGCCTGTTCAGAAGAAATAAAAAATGAGAAACTGAACGTGCCTCATTTCCATAACACTTTGAAATATCACTAACCCAGAACTGTATTTTTTTGCTGAAGAATGTAGGTGCCAATATCATAAACTAATCATCCTACAATTCTCGGTTACGTAATAGGTGCTAAAAAAAAAAGGTACCAAACTTTTCACCGTTAGCTATGTTGTAAGTTATGTCCCTTTAGCCATAAACAAATGAAACTGTGTGCAACCATCCACTCTTTGAAGATTGTAGCACTAAGATTAAAATTAATTTCACTTACTACAGCAGGCCACTTAAAGCTTTCAAAATGTTGCACACATAATCGCAGTCATGCAACACGCCTGCAGCAGTTGAACGGCCATAATTTTAAGTCATTGCCTGTGGAGTGCTGACGTCCGTTTACAAGTCCTGGCAGTGTCATCAAAAGCAGGTGCTTGTGTGACGCAACTTCTTGGAAATGATTCACAAACATCCTCCAATACGTTGTCAATTTTAATTAACTGAGATATGTAGTAAACAGAGTACAAGTGCATGTTTTAGCAGCCATTGCTATTTCAAAGCAGTCGTCACAACATGAACTAGTGGTACGATTTGGCAAGACCGATTAGCTAGAACTTGATTGAAAACATTCTTATCAAGTACTAACTGGCACTCTATATAATAATCGGTGTAGAATACACAAGTCCATCTGACTAGAGAGACAAACCAGCCTTGGAGAGTTTGGGAGCCTGTTGTACAAGTGCCGATAGCCAGACTGCTATTCATTAAATGATGTGACACCTTTTTAACTGTTGACACACATTCAACCAAAAGTACAGCACGCACCCTGTGTATTTTCAGAAGTATACAAGACCGAGACTGACATATGCAATTTTCTGCACCATGTACAAATACAAACAGCTAGTTTGAAAATTGTACCTTTGCAAAGGTAACTAATAAAGCCATAATGACAACCTCAGACTGATCTCTACAATGTCTGCAATGCCAAGGCTGAAGTGCAACAGTGTTTTAGCTTTCCACTATATTTCCATGGCACTGTGGGAAAAAAATCGCTTTTTTAATTTTTCATGAAACAACTGTTTGTGTTTGTTGTAGTATCATTGGCCCACTATTGCAGTCACTCACAATAAGACTGTTTTCAGACCCAGTAGACTGGCAAACTCCAGTACTTTAATATGACAACAGACCAAAGCATTATTAAGAAGGGCCTGGAAATGCCACACTGCAATAGATCATGTAGTGTGCTGCAAACAATAGTTTTTGAGACAAAAGCAATGTGCCAAAAAACATCTCGTATTCTCCAAACTCTAGAAGTACTACATGTGCAGATGGATGTTTAAAAAGAAAAAAAAATAAAAACACCAGGAAGCACATAGCTAGCAACACAATGTTTGTCAAGATGCAGAAGCACACAAAATGTAGCTACTACCCTAGAAGCAGAAATCGTTGACACAACTCAGCTGCAGCGATGTAAATGTTGTCAAATTATTTGTCACATTTGGAAACATTCTAAAATGTCGCCCCAACAATTACAGGTGATGTTACAAAAGATTTTCAAGCAGGATTGCCAAAATATTGCATCAACAATGCCGTATGTAACATGTTACTCAAAAGTCGCCTAAATCTTGTAGGAATTTGAGTGCCACATTGCAAGAACATTGCATCAGTGTTCCTTTTGAGTGTTGCACGAATGCTCGCAAAAGTGGACATTAGCCACATTCATACAACATTAGGATGTAACACTGCCTCGTTTTTATGGCAACAATGCATGCTTCTAGGGTACTTGCTACATCATTCTCATCGGTACAGAATTCTGCCATTGCAAGCATAGCTGAAATTGACATTTTTAGGGCTCTATGTCATTCACACTAAGAAACATCAAAAAGAAACTGCTAAGTTGCAGATACCATTGGGCACAATGTGCATTTTTATGCGACAAGGCACGAAACATTGTTATACCAGTATTAACGACTTTTTGCAGTAATTGTGCATGAAAACTTTCCCAAGTATTTTTTTTAACATATCACTAGAGCTCACAAAACAAAAGATAATGCATGCAGGGAACAAAAGCGTGCACTTAATTGTAATGTCAATATTTTTATTAGTTTTCATTGTATGTTAAACTATAGCTTAAAAATGCGAAAGATCAAGGCAGTCGATACCTATCTTGTGATCAAGCTCTTTTAGAACAGACACCACAGACATAAAATGGGTAAGACCTTAACGCTTTTTTTATCCATATTATCTCTCATGATTTCTGTATTAAAAAAACACATGGTTGTTGTGCACACATATAACACGGCATGGAAAGTGTGGTGCTTGCGTCCTACATAAACACACCGTTCCCAAAACACTGCTTTCCTATTCTCACATTGCCGGTAACACTGAACACTGCACATTCAGTCGCTTGCATTTACAACTTCAAAAAGACAACAGAGTCATTAAAAGCCTTTGAGCTCAAAAGCCTTTGCGTTGGTTAACTGCCTGACTAAGGCTGTAGTTTGTTTTGCTTTTTTTTTTAAATGCCGAGCCAAACAATACCATGCGAAGTAGTTAACAACGCCTTGCAAGGAATGTGATTACAGTGGGTCTATTAAATACCACAACTATCAGTAAACAAACTGTGTTGCACAGGCCCGAGCTCTTCGATTACTACCAGAGTATGATATGCCACAAAATATACAGCCTCTTGTAGACAATGGCAATCAGCTCACAAGAAACTGAACGTATACATATTTTGTAGCTTGTTTATAGGTGACGGTCTCTACACAGTAGATGACAGCAAAGCACACAAAAGAAACAATACACTTTCAGTTTCTCCTTCTATGTTCTTCTTGTCGAAGTCATTTCTTAATTAAGTAAAATCACAGTGATTAATAGTTACAGCATAATACTTAACTCCTCTAGTTCTATGTACAACCATACATAAGTGCTTTATTGGTGCCACCCTCAATGAAGGAAAGGACCAAATGCAGTCCACCGGTTGTATGAACCAACCTTGTAACAAGAGAGAGCTTATCAAGCAGCTGCTACGAGTGAATAGGTATTGCAAGCTTTGAAAAAAAAAAGCGCAGTTGACAAGGTACAGTCTTTGTCAAAAGTATATGTTTCCTGTGACCACCATGCTTGATTGAACATTGTTAAAAGGAGTTCTTGTCGAGTGCCGTAGGTTTCGACACTTTGGAGAACAGAAAGGAACTCACTTGCCGTTCACATGTCTGCGGTGTTGAGGAATCGCAGCACACGCCTGAGCAACATACATAGTGAAAGTGTGGCATAAAAATTACTGAGTCCGGGGCCTTGCACACGAGAACCTACAATATGATCATGAGGCACGGCATAACTTCCAACTCTGCCTTATTTTCAATGTATATGACTTTTTTTTTTTCTTTTGACATGCACTAAATCAAGGTATGCCTGTGTTTTTGTGTTTTGCCTTCATCTAAATGCAGTCGCTGCAGCAGGGAATCAAACCTGCTCAGCTATTATGACAGGCAAAATTCTAAGGGGTCCATACACTTTTAACAAAGGCTGCACGTGGATTTTTGCATTCGACCAAGTTTGCCCCCCACATAATTTCGTCACTGCAGACATTCTGTACTCTACTCCTTTCTAAGATATTTAGGAGGAGATGACGTACAGAGGGAGCACTCATACCTGACTGCAGGATAACTGCCATACATAAACGTTTGGTCACTCAGCATGTTGGAAGAGGTGAGCTTATTAGGAGAAGATTTTCCGAAAGCTGTGCACAATGTAAGACACCGCTCTAGAGTAATGCCAGATGTACTTGTAATGCTTGTGTCATAAATGTGCACATGAAGAGACTTTAAACAGGGAAACTAAGTTAAGCTATATCCCTAGATGACGTGACTTTAAGCTCTTAATAGGCGAGCAAAGTGCTATATGTGTAAGAAGTCAGAAAGATTTTGAACAAAGAAGTTGATAGCTAGATGAAACAAGTCATTACACCATTTCGAAACTTGTGCGCCCACTCTGTGATGTAGATTCTGTTACTCAGAAAGTTCACTCTGTGCTATGTCAACCATGAAAGTGCACCCTCTCACAAACCAGTCGGAAAACAGTGCTGAGCATGTCTCTTCCGTGTTCATCCCTTCGATTTATGTGCTGTAATTAGGTCCACAATGCCACATCAGCCATATTTGCTCAAGTGTCTGAATCAAAGCGATTCTGAAGGAACTGCATGGTCTATTAATTTTGAGTCTTTTTTTAACCAACTAAGCCATCTCTGAACATACACCAAAACATTCAAGCATATTTTATAAGAGCAATCAAACACTATTAACTGACTTAATGTTCACCTTTAGTTTCACCTTAATCAATGCGCATGAGCATTTAATACACAGCAGACACTCAAAATGCACATTTGAATGGCACATTCTAGCCAGCAGCCTTCACAATGACCTTTTTTAAGCATCTCCGCTTCATTAACCCCTTAACCAATTTATTTTTTTGAGAGATTTTCTGTCTAAAAATTTAGATTTTTTTCAAATTTTGATAGTGAATCTTTTGCTTCTAATAAACATGTTTTAATTGATGAAAAAAATTCAAGCATATATTAACTCAAATTAGCATAATGAAGTTTATTGTCCCATGGCCTATTAGCGTCTTTCACAATTCGCAAAATGATGTCACCGTCAAGAAACCTGTGAATATAATACGTCATGTCATCAAAGTATACTTTGGTATCTGAATAATTAGCACCTGATGAGCTGTACGATGAAAAAAAGGTCGCCTTCACTGGACAACATTTTCCAAACACAAGTCACGAAAAAATTTGAAATGGCAGTTAAAAGAAATTGCCAAGCAAATGCTGCCATCTGCGAAGCAACACAGGAACTAGCCTGGAAATGGGTGAGTCTCGTTCAAAACGATCATGGGGAGATATTATCTCAAGCAGATGAGCCACACTCGTTGAAAATGGTTTGGGCACAGTTCGGCAAGGACAACCTGTGCTCGTCCAAAACGGTTAAGGGGTTAAGCAAAAAAAAAACTGTTTAGAATATAATGCTGTAAAGGGGACTACATGGATTTTATTACAACAAGGAACTCAAGATGACTTGAACCCTCAATTCTCCAGACCTGTTAACACTGCGTACACACTTCCGAACTAGGCTTAGCATTGAAGTAGAGAACGCGACGTGAGATGTTGTCGAGAGGAAAACCAAGCACTACAATATAGAGAATATCTCCTTCATTTTATGGCTTGGCCACTAAAAACCTCTTTCCGAATAAAATCTATCCTGCACTTCTTCCCAATAACAGTATCTGAGCAGCAATGCTCAGTACAAACTTCAGAAGACTTCAATCTCCTCCCCATCTTCTCACTGACAAGAGCTTCTTCTTTTGTTCTCATTCACGCATAAACGTATCCGTGCCAACGTCACACCGCAACAATGCGCACCGCACTGCAGCTGACATTGCTTGCTAAAAGATCCGTAACACTGCAAGGAGCGCTAGCTATAAGAGGCCTGCAACAAGTATTTACACAGCAGACAAGGTGCATTGACACTTCTTCAATAGTTTTTCTTTTTTTAATGTATACAGACAAACCGAAAGGAAGGGATAGCCCTCAAACATTTGCGCATTAGGTTGCCTTTCTTCTCAACACCAACACTACATACATGTGTCACGCTACAACTACTGCTATATACATTATTTCTATGTACATTCTAGCATGCATCAACCCCATCACAGTGGAAGAGTGCAATGCCCTGTTCAGAAATCCCTGCATCGAAAATAGCATACTTACAAGGAACTAAAGGGACTAGAAAACGTAGGTCGGCAGAATGAGCGGTTATTCGCCTCTACCGCCAATACTTCCTCAGCCTGTGTGCTTGCTCACACCTACGCACTCAAAAATGAGTGCGCAAGTGCAAACGAGTCCAAAACTCACTCGTGCTCCTAGTCGTGCCCATTCGTACTCCCCAAAACTCACTCGCATTCTGTGCGACATTCGTTTCACACTTACTCACACACACTCACGCTCACTACCCCTACACTGGTGCTCACACACACTCGCCGTAGGCCATCGACATTCATACTCTACTGCAAATGAGTTCTGCGGAATCCCGCAAGGAGGTGGAAGGATTAAGAAAGGGAAAATAGTAGGCTTGTGTGAAGAGTAAATTTTAAGTTCGAAGCAAATAGTGATTTGGTCAAATAATTTTCAATCGTATTCGAATAGTATATATCACATATTATAAAGAAAAATGAGCATATTTGTCATGACTAGAGACCGGATTTTAGGCAAATGCCTATTTTTTTCCTGGCGTTCCTATTGTGCCCCTTTGATATATGAGCATGAATTAGGGGTTAAGGAGGGCTTTTATAGTGTTTTTATAGTGCCTATAAATGCCTATTTTTGGGGTTTGTGCCTAAATGTCTGTAAGTGCATATAAATGCCTATTTTCAAAATTGGTGCCTATATGAGCGCTATATTTAACCTCAAATTTTGCTTTCGAGTACAGTTTGAGACCGTAATTCACGTTACCGGGCACCATTGACGTTTAGAAAGTATATGGGGTGAAACAACTTAGTTCCCTAGTTCAACAAACTTCCAGAATGCAACCGCTAGCAGCCGTGAAATCGGACGCGCCGACCATCTTACCCCACCGCACTGACATGGCGCGAGCGGTTTCCAGCAGGGGGAGAGGAAAAGACGCTATTTCTGCAATCCTGAATGGGAGCACGTCCCAGCGTATACAGTGGAATGGGGAGAGGAAGATAAAGGTGGGAAGATGACCAGTGTTCCCAAGGAACTGAAGCATCTCCTTGAAGACTTGGGTGTGTGTGTGTTGGGGGGGGGGGGGGGGGGGGGAGGGCAGGTAACAGGAGGTGCCTGTGTGCAGCAGCAGGAAGACGGAGAGCCAATGCGAAACCATGGAGTGCCGCCAGGGGAAAGTAGAGTGTAGGCAAAAAAAAATCAGATGTGCACATGGCTTTTGTTTCGCTCGTAATTTATTTCTTAAAGGGCGCTTCACCAGGTCACATGAGAATTTTAGTTAGACACTGGAAGTGTTTGCGTGCCCAATGAAGACCTTTGTACCGCAAGAACTTTTTGATTGGTTCATTACGAGCCGCGAAAGCATGATGCAGGTAGGTGAGCTTGAAACCTTTGCCACTCGCACGCCAAATCCCTTCCCTGCCCTCTTCGGTATCAGAGCAACTCGGAGCCGGAAGATCACCACGACCTAGACGCATCAACCCGTCATGCGCACGCAAGGTTACACTGTGTGCACATGACATGCCCAAGCCATGTCGTGCACACAAGCGGTGTTGTATCGTTTCGGCGTTCTCTCTAGTGTACTGCCTGTTTCTGTGGGATCAATGCCTCTATGCGTTTGGAGAGGCTGGAATGGATTATGTATCATTACCACGACACAGCGCGTAGCACCGCTGGAACTGCTGTGAGGGACGATGCACCAAAAACATGCTAAGCATTGTCAGGGCTGGCGCCGGCACGACGCGGGAACGGCGAGAACACGAACACAAACGAAATTCAGGCAGCTAAGTCTCGCATCGCGCTCGAATCGAAAAAAAACAACAAAAAACGCGCATGCATTCCGTTTGTATGTTTTAATATTTCTATCAACTTTCATTCTTCTATTCAACCAACAGATTGCACAAATTACACACGTCGCCTCGAATAATTCTCGCAGTGTTACGTACTACTGTGACGCACGCAGGACCATTACTTGTTGTACGTCACCTCCTCCATATTGGTGCGCACGCCCGTGAGATCAAGGGCAAGCGGCGTTCCACTCTTGCCATCTTCGACAAATCGCACCGGTGCGCACCGAGATGCCTAGGCGCTTCGATGATTGGATGAAAAGGCACACCAGAGCGCCCGGTGCGCACCGGTGCGATTTCAGGAAGATGCCATCTGACATTTCACATCTTTCCGGGCGCGTAGCATTGCAAATCTTGGCAGACGTGATCGTTAGCGCGCACTACATGCATTACACTTCTAGATCGAAACGCTCAAACCTGGTAAGGGGCCCTTTATGGTGTTCAAACAAAGAGGAGAAATTGACCCTGCGCGATTAGACCCGACCGATACGAGGCTAACAGAGCTTCTGCCCTTTTAGCGGTCTGGCTATTGGATCCTGTGCTGCCCTTCTCAGCCATGCTGAAAAGAAACAGACCCAGGAGCGTGTTTATTCGACGGTGGTCACTTAACTCACCATGCTGGACAATAAAAGGAGAGCCCGTGTTCTGGAAACCGTGCGGGAAAAAGGGCAATTGCATGGCTATGTTAAACCATTAACACCTTTGTGCCATCATAAACTATAAAATTTGTTTGCTTTCCTGTCGTAGACGCAGGTCGTTACGTCTTTCTTCGAAAATTTCAGTTTTTGAAAAAATTTATTGTGCCTATATTTACGATTTTAGGGGCCTAAAACTGTGTTTTGCCTGCCTATTTTTGGCGCCTAAAACGCGATTTTTAGTGCCTAAAAATCCGGCCTCTAGTCATGACCCAACTAGCCTGCACAATATTTTTCAAAAAACCGAGACAAGGCTTGTGCAAATGTCATTCTTTTTGGGTTCAAAGGAAGTGGAAGCAACTTTGAATACTAGCAGGATTTGTGATAACCTGTCAAATATGTTATGTTTTAAAATTTACTATACTTAGAACGTATAAGCCAGTATAACAAGCTTTTAACTTTAAAAAATGATGATCTGATGCGAGATTAGTATGTTCATTTAACCTTGAAGTGAGGCTTTGCGGCAGTGCATATTTTCTCTGTATAGATGTATTCACGGCATAGCACCCCTCAACTGCAGTGAAACCACCATTACATGGGGTTACATGCAGACTAATATACACGTATTCGTTCATTCCAAGTACTTCAAAATTTCCAATAATTTAGATTCGAACCGAAGTGAATTTGAATACTGTACTATTTGCTCGAATATTCACACAAGCCTAGAAAATAGACAACCACGCATTCAATCGTCGCTGGTTCGCGGTGACACGACCAGGAGTGATTGACCAATGTCATGTCTATTAGTCATATCATGTCTATTGGACCAATGTCATATCATTGGTCTATCACCAGGGGTGATACACCAATTTCACCCCAATGTCCTGCCGGACCAGGGGTGATTGACCAATGCCATGTCTATTTGACCAATGTCATGTCTATTTGACCAATGTCATATCACTGGTCTATCACCAGGGGTGATAGGCCAATGTCACCCCTGGTCGGACCAGGACGAATTTTTCGGCAACTAAGAAGCTTTCTTTCTGAGAAATCTGTATGGATATCCTTGTGGCTTTGTGCGACAAACCAGTGGCTGTATATTTTCCCTTTCTTATTCATATTCTACACTGACCTAAACTTGCACCCCCTGTCACTCTCTCTCATGCCTGTGAAATGAGTGTGGAATGGGCAAGAGTCAGTGTATTTGTCACTGAGTATGCCAAGCTATGCTGAATAACTAATCCCCACCAATGAACTTCAAGGACCAAAAGGGGAAAAAAGATGGGACTATGTACCAGCTGACATTGATCACCTTGGTGTCATTACACTTGCTCAGCAATTTTTAACGGTGCAAAGAGCAATGCAGCAAAGCAAAATTATTAACTGAGGGGACAGAGAACACTTGTCTTTTTCATTAAGTCAGGTTGGGGTTCGGTTAGGTTAGGTTTTGACTGTACCTAACCCAACCAAACCTAAGCCTTTTAGTTTTTGTGCTGTATTATGAGATCATTCAATATGCTCACTTTGACATTTCGCTCCACAGTTTCAGCACAGTCATAAGCAGCATGGTGGAGAATGTAGTGTTTTCGAGCAATCATTGCTCATTAAAGGATGGTTTTATAGTCAACGCATTAACACAAACAATGCAGCTTTCCTGCTG
>JALIZH010015899.1:20000-21192 GCA_030522465.1 Rhipicephalus appendiculatus | reverse complement strand
GTACCGTAGATATTTCAGTTTTTTTTTGCTATTTCATTTATATTAAGATTCACTCAAGTTGATCTTGGTCGTTCATACTATGTATTAGTGGCAGCATATCTAAGCTGTTCAAATGTGGGAACGTCGCTTCCAACCTGGACTTGTGTACAGCGGTGAACCGTAAACTTGCTCCCGTCATGCACGCATGTTCAATGAAAGTTTGCCATGCTTTTAACGCACAGCCGCAACATATCTTGCAAAACTTACTCTCCGCTAATCGTTACCTCTCATTTCGCCAGTAGATGCTGCCTATCATTGTGGGGATGACGTTTATGATGCCTTCCAGCGGCTTGCCTTAGAAATAGTTTCCTACTGATATCAACAGACTAAGGTGCGGTACTGCGATCCTTCGTTTTGCATGGTAGTGAAGGCAAGTTGATGAATCTTCGTAAATGTTCGTGGTTGTATCAAACGTTCTGAAATCTTTATTTGCTACGTTTTTTTTTTTTTTACTGTTTCTGATTTCAAAAGACTCCTATGTTGATGTTTTTTAGATGCGAAGCAGATTATGGCAGAGTTCAGTCCGGTGGTGTGCGGCGTGACCACCCTTAGTGCGCATGCGCAGACCCTCTCCACACACCAGCTAACATCTGTGGCTGCGCCGTAGCCAACCTCCCTCTCCCCACATTCCCCCTCGTTTAGATGAAAGGCTCGAGTTAGTTCGTACACACGCTCAGTCACTACGCCGGCTGCGCCGCATGGTGTTAACGTAGACACTAGGTGTCTACGTTAACAACAACATAAGAACATAAACACAACACAAACGATAACACTAAATACGCAACATTAACGGAAACACCTAGTAAAACCGATGCAAACGCGGTGTGCACTCCCCCCGCGCTGCTTCGCATCGCCTCATGGTCCCCTTTAGCGGGATATGGTGTAATTTTTTAAGGCCCCGGAGCCTATGGAATTAGGTTTGATACGTTTCAATCCGGTTTCATTTCATTGTAGTGGTTCCTTGCGTTCCCTTGAGTTTGTTTATTTACCATGTACAGTTATACATTAAGTAGTTGGGAAAGGAAAACGAGCTGCGTTAAGCTGATTGACAAGCCCCTCTCCCATCGCTAGGTTCACTGTGGTGACAAGACGGCAAACGCCAAATACATCTCAAGTTTACAAACATTTAATAGGTCTATACGAACCAGTTGTG
>JALIZH010015899.1:0-15000 GCA_030522465.1 Rhipicephalus appendiculatus | reverse complement strand
AATTCCTTTCGAACGCTGGGATTTGAACCCCTGCCCTCATGCTTCGAAGGCGAGTGTCTTTATAGACTACACGCCCACGCTTTATCTCCGTGAATACGTGTACATCTAAACCATATGAATGTGTTGTATTCACGGTGCAATATAAATTTAGAAAGACAACACTTTCTATACAAACTTTACTGATTTTTGTGGTAGCTCATTAAACGTTTAAACGTCCTCTTAGGACACGATGTAGAGCAGACTTGGAGGAGTGTGCACGTCAGTAAAATTTTTTCCTTTGAAAAAATTTAATGCCAAACTTGCGTTTCGGTGGCCCTTCTGAGGTGGCTATTAGATGTGCTGGCTAACGAGTGGAAGCGAGCTTACGTACGCCATCTGGCGGTTGTTCAGACCCTTGCTTGCTCGGCCGCGAAAAGGCTGGAGTGGCCACTCTTAAGTATATTTCTCTATGGTCTCTATTTCATTTCTCCGTCCGCTTGCTTAGTACAGGGTAGCCAACCAAGCCCAACCTATATAGTCGGATCCTTCAGACGCAAACTTTAGAAGTCCGCGGCATTTCCTCCTCAGAGGTAGATGCACACAAGCCTGCACCAATGGGCGTGCACTCCCGAATGACGTCATGAGCCGGACGACCGGTGGCCCCGCCTTCAGAGAACACTGCCGAGTACATGAGCGAAACTATTCTTTTACTGGCGAATGCGATCGCCTGTCACGCTTCGGTCGCCTGGGCGGGACCTCTCCGCACTTCTTAATTTTCATCCAACTATAGACGTTGCTATTCCTTTATCACTTATCTCTCTCTCTCATCACTGTAATGCTATTTGTTGAAGAATTGTCGGCTGGGCTAGTTGCGAATAGTCCTTGAGCATCTGGAACACAAGGTGATGTATCCTTCAATCTCCTCTTGTCCCTGCTGTAATTTGCGCTGTTTTCAAGATGCTGCAGATGTTATTTGTTATCGGTTCCTGAGTGAGCGCTGCACAGATAATGAGCTGAGTTGATTATACATGCGTAACTCCTCTTTTGCACGTTAAATTGAGTTACGAACGTAGCACGTTTAACCGCCAACAACCGCGAGACCTACCTGCTGCACAACCGCACACCCGGTGCACTCGGGCCGGAAAAAAACGAATTGACGTGCGTGCGCCCTACTTTTCTGAATTTGCTTAACGCCTGGACGAAAGAAAACAAAATTCTCTTCGCGGCATCGCCGGCGCAGGTTTTCGCCCATTCCTAGAGCTTGACATCGTAGTGCGTCCCGAAACGCTGCGAGCACGTGACAGCAGGGACGTGCCTGAAGTGGAGCCATCCTTGTGGTGCTGTCTACGCGAGGATTCGCAGAAGCGTCCCGTGATTAAGAACTCCCGAATAAACGCGTCGGAAATCCGCTTACCTGTCACGCGTTTCAAAAGCCGCCTAATCCACGATGACAAGGAACACTTGCCTCCGATCGACCCAAAGCTGAGGACAGTGGTCAAACGAGTTGCCACAGCAGTTGCGGGTCTTGTCCATCACATCCAGAGCAACAATCAGTCAGAGAATTTCGATTGCTGGGGTTTAACGTCCCAATACCGCGATATGATTATGAGGGACGAAGTAGTGGAGGGCTCCAGAAAGTTCGACCACCTGGCCAAGGGCATAGCCAGAAATTTTTTTCGGGGGGGATGCGACCATACTTTATGTATGTTCGTGCATGTATTTGTATGTGTGCGTGTGTATATACGCAAGCAAATTGAAAAAAATTACACCATCTCCCGCTAAAGGGAACCATGTGTAGATGTGAAGCAGCGGACGCTAACGCTTACACTGGCCGTGACGTTGACGCTGGCGCTATCGCAGCGTTGCGCAGGAGAGAAAACTGAGGAGGCGCAAAGCACGCAGTGATGGAGCGGTGTTTCCTACTGGAACATGCCAATCGCTGCTAATGGGCAATGAGAGACAGAAGATTCCGACTGTACACAGAGACCCGCAGTGCGCTTTTAGTTAACGCGCACGCTGCGAATTTTTATTGTTCAACAACGCACAGGAGAAATCTCCCACCGGCACCACCTTGGAGGTCAAGATCCATTGCCATATATACGCGATGGACAGTGAACGGTTGTGCAGCGCGAGCAGTCGGTTTTTTCAACCAAGAAACTCGCTAGCAGACGCTGCCTGCGTCGGCGTCACGAGGCGAGAGAGGGGGGAGCGTAGGAGAGGAGAGAGAGAGAGGGGGGGACGTGCATGCGCAGAGGGGTGTGGACGCTGTGGGCAGGGGTGCCTAGAGGAGAGAGGGGGGGAGCGTAGGAGAGGTGAGAGAGGGGGGGACGCGCATGCGCAGTGGGAGCCCAGGCAGGGATTCCTAGAGGAGAGAGGGGGGGGAGAGAGGAGGGGAGGCGCATGCGCAGTGAGGGTGTGGTTGCCGCGGGGAGGGATGCCTAGAGGAGAGAGAGGGGGGAGGAGAGGTTTTTTTTATTTTTATTTTTTTAAAGGGTTTGCGCATGCGCAGTAAGGGAGGCCACGCCGCACACCACCACCGGATTAAGCTTCTCCATAAGATGCTTCACATCTAAAACATTCTTCTATTGTCGTTGTTGCTGCCTCTAAATTCACATGCTTATAGGCGTGCCCGGTGTTCCCAATTTGGGGAGGCAAAGTATCATCACAGCGCCCCCTCCCACGCTTTGGTCGAGTATAAAACACAACACGCTTCACAATGCATCAAAGAACGAAAATGAAGCGATTACATACTTCTCACAGTGACCTACCTTTCGTTCCTGGCTTTGCAGGAGTAAAGATGGGAAGCGAACAGTTCTTGCAATGCGACATCCGGGGCCTTCGACCGCCATTTTCGTCAAAAACCTGAGTGGACCCCGCTCTTTAAACAAACACAGGACAGGCCCGACTGCGTGAAAGCATGGGGCAGGTTGAACCCCCCCCCCTTGAGTGATTAGGGGGAGAGCAGGCCCGTAGCCAGAAATTTTTTTTCGGGGGGGGGGGGGGGGGGGGGCACTTGTTGAAAACATTGAAAACTACCTATTTTCATTATTTATTCTCGGTAAAACACCCTCCTCCATCCGAATTTCTGGGGAGGGGGCGGGTTCCTAGCCCCCCCCCTGGCTACGGGCCTGGGGGGGAATGCAACCCCCCACCCCCCCCGTCCCTGCCACCTCCGTGAGCACGCCTATGCATATGCTGACCCACAGCTTGTTTTCACACGGGTAATGGCTTTGTTTGAGCAGGAAAACGAGGAAGCTTGAACAATTTAACAGCAGGCACTGATTTAGATAGTTGGAGTCAAGATTATCGTGAGATACGTGAGCTTCTCTTTGATTGAGAAGATGTTCGCCTAGTTCATATTTAATGAATAACCATTTTAGCGATGGTTATTTTCAGAACTTGTGCGTCACACCCACAAGGGAATGCATAAGCTGCGGTTTAATGACAACCAAATGGAAGTGTAGCTTCGAAATACGTGCTTATAACCACCAATTTTGGCTTGCTGAAAGTACGTCTGTTTATATATTGTCACGGGCACAGAAGATGGTTTAGGATGACGACGACGAAGTGCTGAGCGGAACTAAACAGGCTACAGAGTTTAAGTTTCCCTCAATATATGACTGCCTGGATAGCAGAATTTCTAAAATCAAGAGAATTTTATTGTGTCAAAGATGGCTGCTCCTCATCAAAATTTAAACAATATCGTGGAGTTCCCCAAGGAGCAGTTCTATCTCCAATACCATTTAACATATTAATGAGCTCCATACCAACTTGTCAGGATGTCTACGCCTATATTTATGCAGATGATATTGCGTTCTTTGCGGCGGACAGTGACATTTACGGATTACAACAAAAATTGCAAATATATATGAATATGCTGTAAATATGGCTACAGTCGATTTCGATGTCACTGAACGTAAGCAAGAGCGCACTTTTGGCGTTTCCACTAGCAGGTTCAATTTCAGTCTCGATTGCACACAAACAGGAGCCCATTCCGCAAGTAGACTCTCTCAAATATTTGGGTATCATCTATAATGAAAAACTTAACTGGAGCCCACACATAGAATACATTGCAGCTAAGGGACAACGGGCTTTAGGATTATTGCGCAGAATAAGTAATCGAAAATATGGTGTACGTAGGGACACCATGATAATGTTATATAAGATGTATATGCGCCCAATATTAGAATTCGGATGCATCCTATTTTCGGGTGCTGCTGCTAATAAAACTAAGCCACTGGTTCTCTTAGAGCGAGAAGCACTCCGCTTGTGTCTGGGGCTCCCTAGGTTTGCAGCTAATAATGTTATTTACCAGGAAGCACGCCTGCCAACATTGCTGTGTCGTTTCCGCATATTAACGGTACAAACATTTCTAAAATTTTACAGCTTACCGGTACGAAGATCTGTATATGTCTTCATCAGTGACCCAGATTCCTTCTTTCTCGCCCATTGGCCAAGATTTCACACACCACAGATAATTTTTGTACAAAAGAAACTGGAAACTATCAATGTGAACATAAGAGAGGTAATTGCAACTAATAGCTCAAATCGGAATTTTATGATAGAATATGATGAGATTTTCCCTCCGAAATCTAAATTTCAGTCCCACAAATCTTTAAAGGCCAGGTTAGAAGATTACATTGTACATGCTCAAACACAAAACATAATAGCCACAGATGCGTCCGTGAACGATGAAAGGGCAGGAGTAGGAATTGTCTCAGATTCGCTCGGCTGGTCATTCGCCCTGAGGCTGCCAGATTTCACTCCTGTTTTCGAAGCTGAGCTGTTAGCTATCATCATGGCGCTGCGAAAACTCCCGACGGACGCGAATAGTGCAGTCATAATGACTGATTCCCCTTTCGGTATGCACAGCTCTAACAGCTTCACAAAACTCACAAGCCGTAAAGACGTTACGCACCTTAGTTCCACCTCAGCTGAAGCGTCTAAGATTATTGTGGGTACCAGGCCACTGTGGGTTAAAAATTAAATGAAATGGCCGATTCCTTAGCGCGAGCATCACTAGACGGCCCAATAATCAAGGTGCTTCCAGAAATAGGACATTTAACAGCAATCATATATAGAAAACTAGCCATTTGCACTGATAGGATGGAAGCAATAACAACGTGGACAGAATACCAGCATCTAAAATTTCCCTGGAAGTCTCAGTGGACTCAGTCTCGGCAGGCAGAAGTTACGATCACCAGATTTCGATGCCGTGTTCCCCCCTTTGAACTTTTATTTACATAGGGCTGGTCTGACGGTATCGCCCCTCTGCCAATTTTGCGGGGAAATAGAAAAAATATTGAACATTATTTTTTGACATGTCGCAGATATGCATATATTAGAAGAAGACTTCTTGTTACAGCGCTTTCAAAGATAGGCCTAAATTTAACGGCAGAAATTATATTAAGTTTCGGTGCCTCAGGTTTGGGACATTGCCAAAGGGATGTTTTTGATGCGGTTTGCAATTACATTCAAGCCTCTAAACGTACTCCATTATAATCTTGACCACTACAAATACTCGATCAGTAGAATACATATATAAAAAATAAAATGCGTTAGAATCCAACAAATATATTCGAGCTTGTTCTGATCAGGTTAATTCGGCTCTCTGGTCTACTAGCACAATCGCACAGTTAAAACAGCATTTATTTCATATATTACACAGTATTCTCTTTTATTTATTCATTTGTTCTTTATCATTCAACATAGTTCAAATTATACACTAAATTTAAAACTACCAAATCCTGGCCAATCCCCCCCAGAGTGGGTATGTGCCATTCTTTGAAGGTTAAAACAAAACAAAACAAACGCGCTTGAACTGCAGCAGCGTTGTACGCTTGTGCTCGCAAATATATCCTGCGCTTACAGTTTCTTCCCCGTAACATCTTTGGTGGAAGGTGCGGGGTACGACTCGCTATACCGCTCCAGGAACTGGATCTTCGCAGTGGACGGCGCGTTGCTGCTACCACGATGACTGACGAAGCTACCCAATGTGAACAAGATCCGCCAGGCCCACAGCCAATTGTTGTGGTGCAGCCCCGTGACCCTGGCCCCTTCAACGGCACAAGCGGCATCGACGTCGACGACTGGCTAGTCCTGTACGAGCGCGTCAGCAGCAGCAACCACTGGGACCCGACGATGATGCTGGCGAACATCCTCTTCTACTTGCGGGGGCACGGCGAAACTCTGGTACGAGACGCATGAAGAAGAGTTGACTAGTTGGGATGTCTGCAAGGCGAAATTACGCGATTTATTTGGGAAACCTATCGGACGACAAGTGGCTGCAAAGAAAGAGCTCGCAACTCGTGCCCAGACATCCACGGAGCCGTACATCGCGTACATCCAGGACGTGTTAGCTTTGTGCCGCAAGGTGGACAAGGATATGCCTGAGGACGACAAAGTCGGACACATACTGAAAGGAATTGCCGATGACGCCTTCAATTTCCTGCTATGCAAGGACTGCTCGACTGCGGAGTCGGTCATCGCAGAATGTCGTCGCTTCGAACAGGCAAAAAAGTAGGCGCATCACTCACCGGTTTGACCACCTTCCCAACACGGCGGCTACGTCCTCCTGCGAAGATTTGCCCACGCTACATCAACCACCATCTCTGGAAAACGTCATCAGGATAGTCCGTCGGGAACTCGAGGCTATGGCACCCGTAATGTCTAACGACGGTGCTCCAGGAAACAGCCTCGCTACTGTTTCATTAATACAGGCCGTGGTTCGTCAAGAGATCACGAATATGGGCATTTCGCCAACTTTTCAAAATGCCAATGCTACTCCAAACTTGGCTCCTCCAGTCGTTGCGGCCGCTACTCCGAACCCCACCTTCGCGCCACGACGAAACCCGGCCGAATGGCGTACACCTGATGATCGGCCCATATGTTTCACGTGTCACAGGATAGGACATATCGCCCGCCATTGCCGCAGCCGTTGGACCTCCTCACCTCGACCCAGCTTCTACAATTGGGGACCCCGCTCCGAACCTACGCCATATGGTCCGTCCTTTCGCACTGAGGCGGGTGCGGAACGTTTCTCAGAACACCGGCCCAGCCGCTCCCCATCGCCCGCAGCGCCCCAGCGTCGTCAGTCCCCCTCGACCCAACGTCCCCGCTCTGGGTCTCCTTTCGTCCGTCACTCGGGAAACTAGCCGGTGCAGCCCCCGGAGGTGACGCTGCATACACGACTCGGACTGCAAACCCTCTGATTACTCCTGACCAGCGATGCAACCTTCTTGGAATTCTCGTTGATGGCTTACCTGTAACTGCTCTTATTGATACCGGTGCACAAATATCTGTGATGAGCTCAGACCTCCGCCGCCGCCTCCAAAAAGTTATGACGCCTGCGATTGCACCTACCGTCCGTACAGCCGATGGGAGTACCGCTACTGTGCTTGGAATGTGCACTGCACGAATAACAATTTCTGAGCATCACACTTCGGTCCTGTTTGCTGTACTAGAAAATTGCCCTCATGACCTCATCCTTGGGATCGACTTTCTGACCAAGCACGCTGCGCTTATTGACTGCTCTGAAGGATTTCTTCGCCTAGAACTCCCCTCGTTCTCGGATACCGCTCCTATCAGCTCACCCCGTCTACGCTCCGTCGAGTTTCTTCGACTTCCGCCGCAAGCCGCAGTTCAAGTCCAGCTCTCGCCATTCCCACCAGTCCCCGATGGTGATTATGTTGCTGCCCCGATTTCTGACGTCGCCATGACGCGCAATGTCGCGCTCCCCAACACGGTGGTGACAGTTACAGACAATCAAACTTCAGTTCCCCTCCTCAATTTTGGCTTCTCGACGCAAGTTATTCCTCGCGGCATGTCACTTGCGCGTCTGACACCTCTGGCCGACCATACCATTTCCACCTTGACCACAGATTCGCCACCTGATATTCCATTGACATCACTCTCGTCACGTTCTTCCTGCGACCACTTCACGCCCATGATCTCCGACGAGCTCACTTCTGAACAAATCTCTGCTCTTCGACGCGTGCTCGTTTCTTACCAGGACATCTTTGACTTCGGCGACCGTAATTTGGGCCAGACATCCGTGGTAACCCATCGCATCGATACCGGTGATGCTCGACCCATTCACCGACGGCCCTACCGTGTGTCAGCCCCGGAGCGTGCTATTATACAGCGGGAAGTGGATAAAATGCTTCACAAGGGCATAATCGAACCCTCGTCCAGTCCCTGGTCCTCACCCGTTGTACTTGTCAAAAAGAAGGACAATAGCTGGAGATTCTGTGTTGACTACCGCCATCTCAATCACATTACCAAGAAAGATGTGTATCCTCTCCCGCGCATAGACGATGCACTCGATTGCTTGCACGGCGCCAAATATTTCTCTTCAATAGACCTCCGCTCAGGGTACTGGCAGATCGCTGTGGACGACCAAGACCGAGAGAAGACGGCCTTCGTGACTCCTGATGGACTTTACCAGTTTAAAGTGATGCCTTTTGGCTTGTGTAATGCTCCCGCGACTTTCGACCGCATGATGGACTCTCTCCTTCGAGGCATGAAGTGGTCCATCTGCCTTTGCTATCTTGACGATGTTATTGTTTTTTCCACTACTTTCGAAAACCACCTTAATCGCCTGTCCACAGTGCTTGATGTTTTCCGACGCGCCAACCTTCAACTTAACCCGTCGAAGTGTCACTTTGGGCAACGCCAGATCTGCGTACTTGGCCATCTTGTTGACGCTGCGGGCGTACAGCCAGACCCTGGGAAAGTCCGAGCAGTTCGCGACTTCCCCACACCCCGTTCGGCTAAGGACGTCCGAAGTTTCCTAGGACTGTGCTCCTACTTCCGTCGTTTTGTCGAGAACTTCGCCGAAGTAGCCCGTTCTCTGACCTGCCTCCTCAAAAAGGACGTCGCATTCACCTGGGGCCAACAGCAAGCGAATGCCTTCTCGGCGCTCGTTGCCATGCTCACCAATCCACCAGTTCTGGCACACTTCGACCCCTCTGCCACCACGGAGCTTCGTACCGATGCCAGTGGCCACGGCATAGGCGCAGTGCTTGCGCAACAGCAACAAGGCATGCACCGTGTCGTGGCGTACGCAAGCCGTCTTTTGTCGCCATCGGAACAAAATTATTCGATCACGGAACGCGAGTGCTTAGCTCTCGTCTGGGCGATTGCGAAATTCCGACCCTACCTATATGGCAGACACTTCTCCGTTATTACGGACCATCATGCGCTTTGCTGGCTCTCCTCGCTCAAGGACCCCACGGGACGCCTCGGTCGCTGGGCGCTGCGCTTACAAGAATACACATTTTCCGTATCCTATAAATCGGGACAACTTCACAAGGACGCCGACTGCTTGTCTCGGTACCCAGTCGATCCGCCTGAAACGACGGAAGATGGACATGAAGCACTCGTTCTCTCCATTACGGACTTCACAAACATAGCTGCTGAACAACGCCGCGACTCTTCTTTGCGGCCTATTATAGATGGTCTGCAATCTTCACAGCCTGATCTTTCCTTACAGATGTTCGTCCTTCACAACGACATCTTGCACCGCTACAACGCCCGCCCTGAAGGTGCTGAGCTCTTGCTCGTTGTTCCTGCGCATCTCCGCTCGGATGTTTTGGCCCAGCTTCACGATGCACCTACCGCCGGACACCTAGGGGTGTCACGCACGTATGACCGCGTTCGTCGACGATTCTTTTGGCCTGGCCTCTACCGTTCTGTGCGACAGTACGTTGCGGCGTGCGACCTCTGTCAGCGGCGCAAGACACCTGCGCTATTGCCTGCTGGCAGCCTTCAGCCCATTGAAATACCAGATGAGCCATTTTTCCGAGTCGGCCTCGATCTTCTAGGACCTTTTCCCGAGTCGGCCACTGGTAATCGGTGGATTGCCGTTGCTACCGACTACGCAACGCGGTATGCCATTACACGAGCACTCCCCACCAGCTGCGCTACTGATGTAACCGATTTCATTCTTCATGACATCGTTCTGCGTCACGGTGCTCCTCGTCAGTTGATAACAGACCGCGGCCGCTGTTTCCTATCCAAAGTAGTCGACGACCTACTGCGATTCTGCTCGACCCACCACAAGTTCACAACAGCGTACCACCCACAAACCAACGGCCTCACCGAACGTCTGAACCGTACCCTGACAGATATGCTTGCAATGTACGTCTCCGAGGACCACCGAGATTGGGACATCCACTTACCTTTTGTAACCTTCGCATACAACTCTTCACGTCACGACACAGCTGGATTTTCACCTTTTTACCTACTGTTTGGCTCTGACCCGCCTTTACCCATGGACACCATGCTCCATTCTGACGCCGACTCATCGACTGCCTATGCTCGTGATGCACTGGCCCGTGCTGACATCGCCCGCCAAGTTGCCCGGGATCGCTTATTCGCTTCCCAGGTTGACCAAAAGTGTGTTTACGATCGCCGACACCGCGACGTGCAGTACTCTCCAGGGTCGCTGGTCTTGTTGTGGCTACCATCACGACGTGTTGGTCTCTGTGAAAAACTGATGTCACGTTATGTTGGCCCTTACCGCGTCGTACGAAAGGTCACTAGCGTTACCTATGAGATTGCTCCGCTCCATCAGAGGTCAGCAACAGCTCCAGTTACGAGCGACATCGTGCATGTGTCGAGACTTAAACCGTACCACTCTCGCTCCGAGGACTGATCGCACCGGGACGGTGCTTCTGCCGCCGGCGGGTAATGTCACGGGCACAGAAGATGGTTTAGGATGACGACGACGAAGTGCTGAGCGGAACGCGCTTGAACTGCAGCAGCGTTGTACGCTTGTGCTCGCAAATATATCCTGCGCTTACAGTTTCTTCCCCGTAACAATATAATCGCAGAGGGAAAAAAGGATAAAAAATCGTTTAGGCAGTCACAGATAGCTACCGAGACGAAAATTGCTAATTCCTTCTGCGCGTTTGGACTCCACAACGCTGTGGGCCATGACCGAAATACCATTCGCAATAGGCACTCTGTCGGACGCCAGCCGTCGGGTCAAGCGCATCAAAGGGGTGTTTATAGGCAGGTCGAATCCTAATAGCAAAGATAATAGGCTAGTAAGAGCCAGAAGTCACGAAGCGAGCGGCCTCGAGGTACTCACTAAGACCGACTGCGAAGGTGCACGAAGCAAATTAGTGAAACTGAATGATTGGGAGAATAGTAAGGGAGCCAAACCATGCACGGTGGGGGAGGTAATCGAAAACTGTGAAGTGGGTTACGGCCAAAGCAGCACGTGATCCGGAAACAGAAACGCGAAAGTGGCACGCGTCACCCTGTGACCCGCGCATAATTCAATGACGATTCGCAGCCGGAGAGGTCAGAGGCGGCGAAATCGAAACGTCAAGGAAGCCGGCCACTCGGTGCTCAAGGCATCACCGCCCGTATTGGTCGTATGCCGTTTTCAGACAAATGACTGTCATTCTGCTTTTCGCGAACCGGTTGAAGGCAAATTCATTTCGTTAATCTATTCTTTAGCGCTAACTATACTATATTTGGCATAGAACAATCACGAGCATTCTCATACGTCCTAGAGCTACAAAGTGCACCCGCTGATTTTCAGCAGTGAAGTCGCTAAATGCGCTTCCATCAGTTTTCCGACTGACGTTGGCGATAACCCAAGCCTAACCTGATTACCTTCGTAACTAAGTCTTTACCGCGTCATTTACGGAATGCTAAGGCATGCGCGTGACGCCAAAGACAATAATGACGGGAAGGCTTATTCTGATCGTTCATGTCTAGGTACAACTTTGTTTCAGGTGCTAGCTCCGCGCTCGCTTTCTCCTGAATGTGTCGCCTCGTTGATGACCTATCACCGCAGTGCATTTGCACCACATCACGTAGGATCCACAAAACGACCACGCTTGCACAAAATATCTTCACATCATTATAGGAGCTCGAAGGTGCTTGCGCAGATTGAATGTTTAATGGGTATCTATCTATCTATCTATCTATCTATCTATCTATCTATCTATCTATCTATCTATCTATCTATCTATCTATCTATCTGTCTGTCTGTCTGTCTGTCTGTCTGTCTGTCTGTCTGTCTGTCTGTCTGTCTGTCTGTCTGTCTGTTAGCACAATAGCACTAGGGGTATGACCCCTTGAAACCACTAAGTGGCATTCATGACCTGGAGGCCACCGCCAAACGAGGAGTCCTACTGGCCTGCTGCGAATGGTATTTCTGTCCAGGAGCACCTTTCACCGTTGAAGCTTTCGACGACAAAGCAAATCAATTAGGCGAGATGAAAAAAGCAATTCTCGAGCGCTCTTTTGAGAATCGATTTTCAAATGCGATGGTTCACCGGCGAGTTACAGGGACCCGCGTGGACTTCCGGCTTGCGTAATGGTGCAAGAGACTCAGCAAACGGACAGGACATAAAAAAATATTTATCGACGTCACAAGCAAAAAGAAAGCGGAAGCGAAACGACGTGCGTTTGTCCGAGCGAACAAATCGGTTACGATGGGGAGACCAAGTGTGTACCGTTCTACAACTGACGTTTTCAGTCATCAGGGCCATTACAGACAGCCACAATTTTGCAGCGTTCTGTTTCTTTTTTCTTTTCTTACAGCTCAATCTTTCCACCAGCCACCGCTGCGGCTCGATGGTGACGGTGCTCGGCCGCTGACCCGAAAGACGCGGGTTCGATCCCGGCCGTGGCGGTCGCATTTCGATGGAGGCGAACCGGCTGACGCTCAATCACCGCCCAAGCATGATGTAAAAATGGTTGACAAGATAAGCTGAAACGTGGTGGGATTTGCCCAATTTCCCTGCCGCTGTGCAGGGTAGCAAACCGGTTCTTATACCAGGTTAACCTCCCTGTCTTTTCCTTTATCTATGTCTCTCTCTCTCTTGCCCGATTTCTGTGGCACATACGCGCTATAGGAATTTTATAGCAGAGCTGTTATGGTCAATGTTTGCCGGGGGCAGCAGATAGAAAATTATCGTCATCATGAACAGGTGCGCTAAATGAAAGCTCAATCTGTACAGATGGTTAACAAGATAAGCTAAAACGCATGCACCCACCAGCTCTGCTGTGACCCAGCCTTGCGCGACACAGTGCAAGCTGTGCTAATTTTCCGCATTAATATGAACAAATACCATTACCACCGCCACCACCTGCCTGGCTACGCCCACCACAACAGTTAATAACAAATACCAACTAGCCCAAATAGCTGTTTTGCTACAAGCCATTTCTATGCACCATGCATGGCATGTCATCCCTTAAGTCTCGACAGAGGCTTGCGACAGCAAACGACTTATAACTCGCGTTCAAAACACCCGCGCTACAGCCACGATCCCCAGCAGAAAAATCGGATGCAAGAGCCAACGCGTCTGGCAACTACGATGTGCGATGAGCTCCCTCCTCCTCCCACTTCCTCCTTCGCGCCCCCTCGATTCCCGATCGAAGTTCTGACCAGCGGTTGCCCGTTCGGGCCGCGAGGTGGCCCGCTACTCTACAGCGTCGGGGAGTCAGCCAACGATCGAGCCTCAAAGCAAGCACCGAGCGTACCTAACAACGACTACACGGCGCCACGGCGCAAGCGAGCCAGCCCCAAGTGAGTGGGAATCCAGCAGCACCGTTATCTGAGACCGCCCTTTGGAGCGACGAGAAAAACTCGTAAGCTGCATTCAAGCACCGATTAGACAAACGGACCCAGTGGAAAGGAAGGAGAAAAAAAAAAGAAAAAGAAAAACAAGGACCAATGTGAACCTACGCTCGTGGCGACAGCTGGGATTACAGCAGTAACCTTGCAGCCTATCCCGCCCTGTTGACGCGGACCACCCGCTTGCACGCGAGTATTCCTGCACGATTTGTGTTTTGCTTTGTTTTGTTTTTTCTCTGGAAAATGCCTTTCTAGTTCTCTTCCCCACGTTTACCGTGCGGAGATAGGACGATTTCCGATTTCTGCGCGAAAAATATGGGCCGATACTGCAAGCAGTGAAGGCACATCTCTTCAACTACTGTATCTAATCGCGGATTACTAACCCTCGTCAGCACAGGCTAATCATAGCCAAATGGTGTCATATGTGAGTGCCTGACAGTCATGGCAAAGGGATAGCTAGTTCTGACTACTGTTGCCAAATGACTGGTAGCAAGAAGAGCTCAGTCTGCCTAAATTATTGTAAACATTTCCTTGCATTGACTGTAATATCGTCTGATGTTCACAATCCGCTTTTACAATGTCCATATTATCTTCATATACGTGTTAATGTGACAGGAGTTGTCTATAGTAAGTTCCATTTTTCTGATGGAGCAGTCAAGGTGGCTAGGCGGTGGGCGGGTCTTGTTTGCTCGCCCATGCAAACCTCCGCAGCCTGTGGAGCGAGGAGGCGGGGAGTGTAGGAAAGCCCCAGAGATCCGATGACGCGACAGCAAACAGTGCGATCGAGTGGCGACGGCAGACAAGCGCGTATCGAAATAGATACGGAACAAGTCGCTGAGTGGCGTTGTGCCCGTTTTATCGATGTATGCGTTGCTTATTTCGTACGATGTATGTAAAACGATGCCGGGACTAATGGGTGGTGCGACCCCCATTACGTGAGCGAATGGGAAGAATACATGGCTCGTTGTGGAGACAGTACGTGTGGCCTTGGCGGTGTGTTCGGCGGCTTTGTGGTGAGAAGCGCGAGGTGTGTACATATATATATATATATATATATATATATATATATATATATATATATATATATGCGCGAGGACGAAGTTCAATGGTTCCGGTGGGAAATGTAGTCGAAAAAAAGAGGACGACAAACGTACTGAAACGCAAATTTTAACTAACGTTTCGGCAGGAGGGACCTGCCTTCGTCAGACTCCGAAGGCAGGTCCTCTGCCGAAAAGTTAGTAAAATTTGCGTTCGTACGTTTGCCGTCCTCTTTTTTCGACTATATATATATATATATATATATATATATATATACATATATATATATATATATATATATATATATATACGCATGCGCTTTTGTACTGTCGTACCTCGTAGTTTGCGATTGAGTAACATTTAGATTTGGAGCTTCTTTTTTA
>JALIZH010015898.1:10000-18336 GCA_030522465.1 Rhipicephalus appendiculatus | reverse complement strand
TCGGTGTAGCGCTCTATACACAGCAAACGGGTTTGAGCCTTTTTGGGAGTTTTGGGCCTGGCTCTTAACTTGCATCCTAAAGGTACTACGCAAAACCCCCCTACCAAAGGAGGTTTTAGGGGGGTACGCAGGGCAAGATGGCGGTGCCTGTCCAAGCGACAGCCGTCCACTTCGAATCTTTCTAGCCGTCAGGCCTGCATTATTAAACTCATTCATTCCCAAATAATGCTGGTATTTGATTTAGATTTCAGTAATGAGGCTTCGCTAAGCGTATACTGCCGATAAAACAGCTCCGTTTTCGAGATACACAGTCGATTTGTGGTGCAGAAGGCTTAACAAGGTTTGTCTACAAAGTAAACGGAGTCAAAAGAGGGAATTAAGGAGGTAACCTTTGGTGTTTTTATTTAACTCATTTCGGGGGCTTGAACGGAGTTCATTGGAAGTTTTTCTGCTTCTTTTGAGAGCTTTTAAAACGCCCCTTTATAAGCGGCCCGAGAGAGGGCGAGAAAAAAAAAGGTATTTCAGGCACTATACTAGCGTTTTAGAGACATTTCTTGCAACTATTCATAGCTAGGGCATACTAGAAAATGGACATTGATGTATTCATGCACATACATGACATATGCATACAAGCACGCACGACACAGGAATCGAACTCGCGACCACACGCACTGAAAGCAAACATCATATCCATTACACCACAGCGCCACCACTAGCTTGCGCAGTTTTTCACGAGGGGGTATATATCTACGAAGCGGCTACTAACCCGTCGGCGACACCTCAAACTTTTGTTCTCGTAGGCATCGGCATGTGTTAGCGCTTTCCGCAAGGCCAGTACATAAACTCAGGCGCGTCACGAAGGCCAAGGTAAACACCTTCAGCTTCGAACTATTCGGTTCGTCGTGTCGTGCCGCTAGAAAAATTGTAAACGTGTGCCCTCTTGAGTACTTCGACACTGTTTCACTCGCCCGAAATTCGTGGATACCAGCGTGACAAAAGGTATCCTCAGGTGGCCGAACATATGTGCATTCCATGGGCGTATGATGTGGAGCTATTTTCGTCGTTTCTGCCGCGAGCTGCACGCGTCCCATGGCAGCGGCGTGTTCTGAGCTGTATGACCGCCTGTGTTTCCATTGATGGGGTGTGTGCCTCCCGCCGCACGGAAGCCCTCAGAGACGAGGACGAAACACTGAGCAACACATCTTTATCATTTCAAAACACTGTCAGCGGCCCCTAAGCGCGAGCCGCGAGCGTGCCTGTGTCCATCGTTCTCGTCATCCACTGGCGCGCTCACCGCTACGACTCCCATTGCATATAAAAGTTACTCACGCAGATGCCCACAAGCGTGCGCATGGTGCCTCTTCAGGTGGAAGGGGGGGGGGGGGGGAGGGGACGAAAGCTCGTCGCTGCGCCCACCCTCCCTATTAAGTCAATGCACGGGGAAGACTCTCCCCCCCCCCCTCCCCGTGTGCACGCCTATGCAGATGCCTGAGTTACAAGGACATTGTAATGCGCCTACACTAAGTGCATTTATTGCGCGCGTACTCTCACGAGCCAAACGGAGGTGCAGCAGCGCCTTCAGATTAGCTGAACGATAATCTACATCCACAATTAGCATTTATTCGCAACTCGCACTTTCGCGGGGCACACAGTGATTCTCTAACTCAAATTCAGTATTTAGTCGCTTTCACACTCGGAGACTACCTACAATCTTACTACTGTAATGAAGAAGAGAGAACAAAGAGACAACGCCCTCGCCAACAATCTTACTACCTACAATCTTACTACGACTACCTACAATCTTACTAATTAACCTTCATTGTTAAACCTCACACAAATGCATTAAAGCAAATGCGTAAGCATGCCCCAATGTCAAGTACAACCACCACAAATTAGCGGTGACAGGTCTCCCGTTAAATAAAAAAGTTAATGCACATGCACTTCGCCCTTGTGAAATTCCATGTGTATGTGGCCCTCCTCTTGCACAGATGATGTAGCAAGAATAAAAAAATGTAGTATTGCAGTCTTCTTCCACGAAACAGCTGTGATAAGAATGATAAGAAAAACAATGCTCGCAATATTTTATTGGAATCAAAACAGTAGCAGTTCTCATGTCAGTGTAAGCGTATGTATATTTCCACCTTCTTGCACAGAACCTACACCCAATACAAAACACTAAGAACGTATACAGCACACCCCAAGCACTATATATAATTCACAACAGTAAAGCAACATGAAAGTAGTGTGGCAAATCTCATCATAATGCACACTGACATGTGCACTTCACAGTGCTAGTATGTAAACACAATCCAGAGAAATGGGATCTACAAGGAACTTGGTGTCAGCCTGCACATGAAGGCAACTAAGTTAGTACAGTAAGGCTAGCATTACTTTTAAGAAATATGCAACCATGCAGGGAGGCATGTTGTAGATTTTAATTGAATTAGTTTGCCCTATGGCATCAAAACATGTCATACATCATCATACAGTTCGGTTTTCTGCAGAAAAGTCCAAAATTGACCTGTGGTGTTGATTGTAGATCCACTTACCACAATTTGTAAAGGCGTTCAGCCATGCCAGCAAAATGACAACATTGCATTCATATATGGCTGCACATACTTACTCACAAATATCTGAAAATGAACGCAGTGTTCTAGAAATATACTTGGGAATTTGTCGCCATTATCACACAACTGCAATATACCAATACTTTTATTATACATAATTACTACAGCTATGTTTACAATATTCCCATGCCAGCCACTGTCATCTGCAACCTAAAAAGTTCTTCATCTTTAATTCCTCACTTCATGGCATGTGCATAATTACCACATTGAAAGGTAATACCACTACCATGGCTGCAAAGTCAACTTGAAATTAGGCAATCACATGCCTAAAATTAAAAATTTCCTACAAGTAGTGGCTGGTGGCTTGGCATATTGGATGTGGTTGAATAGAATTTGACCACGAATCTATAGAGCCTGTAAAGCAGTCAGGAATTGAGTTCATAGCTTAAAGTGTGAAAACAAAACAGCAACACACATAGAAATAGAAATGAAGGGAACAGGACAACACAGTATTAGCAACTGAAATTTAACACGTGTATGGCGTTTTTAGTCACGTTCATACTCATTCTGTGAGTGCATGGTTCTTTATTTTTGTAATTTTTTCGCACTAAGTGTGTATATCTTTCTGTGGTTTGCATTACACTTCAGGTCCTCGTTAGTGTAGAGTGAGGCACAGGGGAGTGTTCCCAAAATACAGTGTCTTGTACACAAACAAGTGGGTGAGGAAGTCTTGCAGCTTTGCCAGAAATGTCTTCCTGAAAATAATAGAAGTCCATTAAGCTTTCCATATCCAGAAATATGAATGTCTTGGCAAAGACTCACACTTGACTATACTATTGCAGACCTTTAAACAGAACACAAAACAAATGCAATAGTGAGATGCTGCTAAGTAGTTTCTTGTGAACTTTTCACTTTAAGTACAGAGGGCAAAAAGTACACAACTGCAATGAAATGCGAAACAGCACCAGAAGTGTACTTCTGTCCTGTGTACCATCATTCAAGTAGTTTTAGCTGTCAGTGAAGTTAACATTGTAGTGTAAAGGGGTGCAAATTTTAGTATGATTAACCTTGGAGTTAAACGCATTTCAATGGAGGCGTAACTGCTTGAGGCTCACGTACTTAGCTTTAGGTGTGTGTTAAAGAGCCCCAGGCAGTCTAACTTTCCGAAGTCCTCCACTAAGGCGTCTCTCATAATCATAGGTCGGCACTTTAAGGGAGTACTCACTCAAACTCACTCACCACAATTTTTTCAGCCCTCGCACTCACTCATGTTCACACTCACGTCCACTCACACTCATGAGTACTCACTGACGTTCACACTCACCTCCACTCACACTCATGAGTACTCACTCACGTTCACACTCACGTCCACTCACACTCGTGAGTACTCACTCATACTCAACTCACCACGTTCAAATGAGTGTGAGTGAGTGTGAGTTGAGTGCACTCATGAGTGAGTGTGCCGAGCTCCATAGGTCGGCACTTTAAGGGAGTACTCACTCAAACTCACTCACCACAATTTTTTCAGCCTTCGCACTCACTCACGTTCACACTCACGTCCACTCACACTCATGAGTACTCACTCACGTTCACACTCACGACCACTCACACGCATGAGTACTCACTCATACTCAACTCACCACGTTCAAATGAGTGTGAGTGAGTGTGAGTTGAGTGCACTCATGAGTGAGTGTGCCGAGCTATGCTCATAATCGTATGGTGGTTTTGGGACATTACGCACCAACAGTTATCACTTCCAACACATGGAACACTAGCTTCTTTATGAACCACAGCTGTTCTGTTTAGGACTGAAGATTGGGCGACTTGGTATTGATTCATGGCAAAATTAAACAGTGCACTTGTAATGACGACAATAGAAGATGTGGACAAAGTACCAGCCTGTTTACCTTGTCAGAGATTGTGTCAACAGTCAGAATACTGTGTGCTGATCATAAACACTATGGCAACAAAAAGTAAAACAAAATAACCAGAGGACAGGAACAAGGTGATTCAACAACAAGGTTCAACAGATTCAACTGACTTATATCAATGTGATTAAATTAGCCTTGCACAAGTGACACATCTCCTAAATTCCATAAATATGCACATGTAACCTTGGCAAGTTCTAGTGCTGATATGTGACTAATGAAGTGACCATACCATAAAATGGATGTGCTTCAGCAAACACACTGTAACTAAGCACATGTCTTACACATCATATGGCCATCATAATGTGTCATTAACAGACTGATTCTTTCTAGCTAAATGTATACAAGCTCATGATGTCAATGCGCCTTGATATGCAATTTAACTTTTTGTGTAGGAGACGGACAAAGTGCCCAAGGCAAAATTGTCGTCAAAAAGTATTCTTACTTGCTCATAATCTGCGCATGACAACAGAATAAATAGAAAACAAATCTGGCCTTAATGCACGTTTTACCACATGACAGCGTGATAACAGCTGTCTTCTTTTTTTTTTTTTTTTGTTGCTTCAGTGTATACTCCCTGGAAGCACTGCTTCATTCATGCTTTATCGCAAGCAAGGAAATTATGTCGTACAAACATTCAGTGTTAAGGGGCGCTCGCTTGAATTGCCTGGCCACGCCAAGCGCACAGCCAATTCGAAACACGTATCACACATCGTTGTTATGTGAGCTTAATGGCCTTTCTTTTTTCGCTTTTCATTGCACTTTTGACGCGACGCAATATGCAGAACAGCACCTACTGCTGCCCAAGCGACAAGGTCGCGCAAACAGAGGAAACATAAGTATTACGTACCATTTGTGTTCCTGAATGTGCCGCGAACGCGGCGCGCCCATCAGCTGCTGCTCGCTTGAGTCACCGGGCCATTGCGACACCATTGCACACGCAGTGCATGTAACACTGTCGTCAAACCACACATTTCACGTCCCGCGACGAGAACACAGTAAGGCTACCGGCATGAAATGTGCACACATGATCGACGCATAGCAGGGTAGTTGAAAGGCGTCCTTCACAAAACCGACGTTATCCCATGACGGCTCCGCTACGCTATCACTCACGCACGCCGCTGGGGCCAGCCTGCGGTAGTATTCGCTGTCATTTCGGAACTTCTCGCGTTTCTCGCGGCTCTCGTTTCTTTCTTTTTGCTTTCTTTTTTCCCCTCCGCGCGCGCTTGCGTGCGATGGTTCCTCTCTTATCGCCTCCGTTCGAAGGTCAAGGGCATTTTTTTTCGCTTCGTCCCTTTCAGAGCAGCCGCTTGAGGAGAGTGGCGTTTTTTCTTTCGTTTCTCTTGTTTTTCATTTTTTTTCATTTTTTTCTTTTTTTTTTTTTCCGCCAGGATGTTTGAACACCGGATCTTATTCCGTGCGTTGAGGCACGCCGCCTCTGCCCAATTCGTCATCCAAAAGGGTATACTGAGTGTGCGTGGTGTGCCGATAGGCCACATCGAGGGTGTACACGCTCCTACTTTTAGTTTAACTTCGATTTGATGGTAAAACAACATACGCGAAGTTATTCTGTGGTCGAAATGCCTCGTGAACCCGAGCCCAGTGGTAGTGTGCATTCCGTACAACAATGCGCATCAGTCGACGAGACGAAGAAATCGTTGATTAGCACGTTCATGAATTTATTTAGCACTTTGAGAAACACTTCTTTCGCCCGCGCCGTTGCATACATGCCCGCCAGCCCTGAAGGCACTACAGCTTCGGATAAAATAAAAGGGAAGATATGCCCGAGAAAGTGAAATAGGAGTTTTCTGTTCTTGAACTCCATTTGACAAAATGGCGTCAGATCGTGAATTTACCTCCTTTCTTCCACCTTTTATCCCCATAATTTCTCAAGGAAGTAAAATTGAGGACGCAGAACTTTATTACACCGATCTCACTACTCCCTAAGGGAGTACGGTCCCAAATGAAGGTAGTATTAAGCCCTTAAAACGCCCAATTCGGCTAGTTTGCGTTTACAGTGTAGTACGCAACGCCCATACGTAAGCTTGTCGGCATGCCGGGAGATTGCGCGCAGCCCAGCTAAGCGGATTCGTCCCGAAAGAAGATCCACGTGGCGTAGCACACCTTCGCCGTAGTGCCGAGATTCTGGATGTTTTTCTTCTCTTGGAGATGCCCCCGTGGCATGGATTATTGAAAGCAGCTCGAAAAACAGGTGCTTTATCCTCCCGGCATTTGCTACCGAGAGGAACCTGACTGGAGACGGCAGTGCATGCACGCTTCGAAACCCTCTTTCTACGCCTCTCTCACGTGTACGTCCACCGGTTGAAATACAGGTGCGTTGAAAGCTTTGGAGGGGTACACACTGTGTGAACGTTTTTGTACGTTTATGTACGCATCGAATATATAGACTGAAAGCCGTTTTGAAAGTATATGACGCCGTATTATAGCGGGGCGCTGAGGCTTAGAAACGCGTAAACTGTCTTCGAAGATTACAAAAACTGGCGAGAAGCGAACATTTGCCAGGACGCATTCTCGAATCTCGCAAGTGCCTGAACTTGCACCCGGGGCACCTCTTGTTCGAGAACGTGGCTGCGCAAGCTCGCATAGACTCAATACGGAGATAGGATGCTGTGCGCGAAATTATTTTTTTTTTGTCTTCGTATTTTTTTTATACAAAGAAAGCTATTTCCTGCGCCTCAGGCGGTGACAGATGGCGCCGGGCGATCCTCGTTTTGTGTAGCTGTTGGTAACTAGCCCAGCTATCCGTTCTCGTAAGCTTTTGGTAGTCCAGACGTATGCTTTCCGCGCTACACCGTAATGCTGGCTTTCCGTGTCTCGCGTTCGTTATGTTTCAACAGCATTTCTTCTGACGCATAGTATGTTTGTTTGTTATTCTTAAAGAGACCATCTACCACTCAGATTTTTTCTTATTTTGGTGGAAATGGGAAGATTCCTTGTCACATCGGCGGCAACGAGCGTGCTTTTGTCCAATATAAAAGGCATTACATTTTTAAGTTGGTTCTGGAAGTAATGAATGTATGACCGCTAGAGTGACCCGACGGCAATGTAGTTCAAGCTAGTGGCAGGATGAAAAGACCCCGCATGTAGGCTTATTTTGCTTGAGAACAAAAATGTATAATATAAAATTGCATGTTTTGTACTTTTAGTAGCTTTCCCCAGCGTCAAAGAGTAATTTTAGTGTTTTTTTTTTCTTGCACGTTGAAAGAGGCACCTGGTGGCGCTGCCGGTGCCGCGTTCGCCTGCCTGCATAGGAGAAACGCGAGCACGGCGTCCAGCGCCGCTGAGTAGAAAAAAAAAAGTGTAAAACATCTAAACACAACTGAAAAACGGCAAGGACCTTCTCTTCTGTGAAGCACTTCTCGTGTACGTTTCAGTCGTGCGTTTGGCATGAGTGGAACCACAACAGTTTGTTTCGTTTCACAACAACGCTGGCGTACCATTGTTGCTGGAGCACACCAAGTTTTCCACTCGATTGCGGTACTTTTTCAGGCTAACTAAATAAAGCTAGAAAGAACGCGGTAATAATACTTTATTTGGCAGTTTACGAGCTTTAAACTACAATTACGGTAATCCTTTTTATTATTAAACAAAATAGCCTGCAAAAACTGCATATGGTTCTAGTTTTCGATTTTCACCGGCACAACCATTGTCATCGCATGCAGTAATCAGTATTGCGGGCGATGACAATGACACACCAATAGAAGATGACAGAACGTAGATCGAAAAAATTCCGTTTCTACTCGCTTTCCAGAGAAACCGCTATAGTGTTGGACACTTCAGACGGTATGCTTTCTATTTCGACACAAAACAGAAAAACAAT
>JALIZH010015898.1:0-5000 GCA_030522465.1 Rhipicephalus appendiculatus | reverse complement strand
TTTGGCAGTGCCGGCTTGTTGCGCGGTAAGTACAGAAATACAGTAACATCCCCTAGTAGCACGAATTATTGCCGCAATGTTGCTGCAATGTTGTGAATGTTGTTGAATGTCGCGCAACATTTCGCAACATTGTGGCAATGTTGCCAGATGTTGCTCAACATTCAACAACGTTGAGCAATGTTGTGCCAGTAATGTTGAGCTAATGTTGCATTTGGATGTTGTAGCAACGTACGCAAATGTTGAAAGATGTTGGCCCATGTTCGGCTACCAGGCTGAAACATAGCCGCTGTAACTACGAATATTTCCTGCAAAACCGGTCTTATTTCTGAGGCATGCTCAAATTTAAACATTGGTCAGCTGTTCGCCCATATTAAATATGTCACTGCTGCACTTCTGGCCGCCCTGAGCGCGCGCGTACATGTGCAACCCGCATCGTCAAAATAAATATCTCTGATACCTCGGGCTAAATGTGTACTTGCATAAATTATTCTACTTGAGCGTTGCTTCTAACGCTGCGGTGCCGCAGGGGCAAGCGGTATATATAAGTGAAACCGAAACGAAAGGAGGAGCCTTTGCTGATCAGCGGCAGTCCTACGGTTACTGACATCGTCAATGGCCGCGCGTAAAGTTTTTGTGGTTCTCCCACAGATAGATGTGCGCGCTGTTTTCAATTTTCGCGGCGCTCAGCTGAAGAGTTCACATGCTGGCTTAGAAAAAGAATGGTAAGTTTTTTGCGGATCATTCAGTTGCCCGGTTAGCGGCCACTTGCAGAATATTCCGTGGTTTGCTGTTCTCGCTGTGTCTCTTCTCTTGCTATTCAAAGTTCGCCGGCGAACATTGCTCAGGTTATGTGTGCACTGAGTCACTGAGTGAAGTAGGCGGCAGAAAAAAAGTGTCGAAGAGCAACTAATTAAGGCTGTCCATTCGGAGCTCGCTAGCTGTTTCGAGTGAAGTGACGACTGTTGGAGCGACGATCATTCGGCGAACGAGTCAGCAGAGCGAGGGGTTATACGTTATACTTCCGTTTTCTGACTCATCTGCTCGGCTCCCCTCAGTCGCATGGCGCGGTCAGTTTATCTTGCTCTCCGTAACAGACCAATGTGATGTATGTGGTTTTACTTCGTCGAGCAAGGAATCAGACGCTTCTTCCTTGCCTAACACCGAACAGGTGTTTTCTAGCTGCTCTGGAGGTGACGGGACAAGTCCGAGGGGTCGCCCGCTGTTTTTGCATTTGCTACGTTGAAAATGTGGCTGCGTGTAACATTTTGCAACAGCATAATGTTTTAGTAATCTAGCCACAGCAGGTACATAATGTAGCGTACACCCGTTAGACTTTGAAGTTTTGTACTTCGAATATGTAGATAAATTTTGCCGGGGCTCATGCATGGCAATGCATTCATCTCCAACCAGTGAAACTGAATGGTGCTGTGGTGCTTTATTGAAAATAATCAATTCGAAAGAGGGGAACACGAGTTGCAGGATGTATTCATTTTTTTTCTTCGTAAGGCTTTTGACACAATTGCAGGTTGAGTGAAATTGGTGTCAGAGATTTAAAAGCAAACTAGCATGAATTTCTCTGACTATGCCGGAGTGCTTCAGTTGACTTTATTAATCATGTTGCTTTGTTCTGCCAATTTAGTTTGTGTACTTTTCTCTTTGTCTCCAGAGAGGCCATGCCGTGCTGAATTCAGCCATCATCCGTCACCTTCATTGTTATCCAAACGTTTTCTTTCTAACGTGTCAGTTTTTGTACAGTTAAGATAGCTTCAAAAGGGCAAGTCGTTCATTCCATGTTGTAAATACTACAGTATCTACTCAAGGGTGCATTTACAGTATTGTTGATGTTAAGATACATTGACGAGTGGCCACATAGTTATGGGCACCAGTCCTGTAGGATTATTGCTTATTTTATCCTGTGCCTTATTCTATCTGCGACATTTCAAAAGATAGAATTGTACTTAGGTTTGTTCATACTTTTTTGTGGGATTAGAGTATGTGCCAAGCCTGCCTTTGCAGCTTTGTTAAGAAAACTTGATGAATGGCCACACAGTCATGGGTATTATCCTTGGAATATTATTGCTCACTTATTCCTGTGTCGCATTTTGTCTAGTCAAAACTGCTAGGATATCTTCAAAAGAATAAGTTTGTTAAAACTATTTTGTAATGTACAGTATGCAGTGTTTTTTTTCTTGATACTGCTAGCTTTACTTTAAGACTAGCGAGCAATGGTGCTAATATCTTTTTTTTTTTTTACCTTTTCAGTAGTGGAATCTGTCAATGTGATTTTGTTTAATGCTAGGAGTCAGGGTCTTCATCAACACTGGCGGCCCTTTTATTGCAAATATCGCACAGCTAGCCGCAACGGGACCCTTATCAAAGATTGCGATCACTACTGATGAATGGAAATGTTTCTGCTATATCGCCGTTCTGGACATGTACATTTATCTTGAACAGTATGTAAACATATTTTTTGTAGAAAAAAACTGCAGCGTTAATTTGATTCTGGAAATTTGCTTATATGACAACCTCAGCGTATTTTTTTCTTATGATGTGCAATAAATCCTTCCTGTACATACTTTACGTTGTTTAGTCTCAGTGATGAACTCATGTCTAGGAACTTCCATGCCATAGGAAGCTCACCGTCGTCACGGCTGTCATGGATTAACCTGCTGTTGCCTTTCAAAACTGTATTGCTGACCAGATATTGCAAGCACCGAGATGTATTTATTGCATAAGAAACATGAAGAAATCGTAACCATTAACTGGCACCAAGTAGATCTGCATGTAACACAGCTGTTCAAGTGCGGTTGTCTTCATGGCCACTGGTGTAAAGCATGATTACATATGTAAATTTATTAATTTAATTTATTGCCTTCTCTACCATTAGTGGCTCCATTCCGTCACATGGTGTTTCTGTAGACTTGACGGAATCGAGACGCGTATGATTGAGGGATCAGGGTGCATGAAAAAGGAGCCGTGAACACCGCACCATTGCCATTGAAGTGAATGTGGAATAATGTTCGCATACGTTGCAACTTACTCGAAGGTTTCTTGTATATTGTAGAAACTATGCAGAAGCATTGTAACCATATTATGATAAGAACGCAATGTCTTGAAGCTGAGGTACTGAAAGCTTGCCTGAATATTTCAGGAACATCCAAGCAGCACAGCGAAAAGGTCGCAATTAAGTTACTCAAAGGTTGCCGTAATGATGTTGATACATTGAAGCAGCATTGCAAGAATGTTGCATCAACGTCGCTATATGCAGCATTTCAGTTGCATGAAGGTTGCCTAAATGTTGTAGGAACCTTCTAGCAGCGTCGCGAAAACGTTGCATCAACATTGCTACATGTTGCAGTTTACAGAAAGGTTGCCTAAATGTTGTAGAAACTTTCAAGCAGCGTTGCGAAAACGTTGCATCAACATTGCTACATGTTGCAGTTTACAGGAAGGTTGCCTAAATGTTGTAGAAACTTTCAAGCAGCGTTGCGAAAATGTTTCATTAACGTTGTAGCAATGTTTCCTTTGAATGTGGCGGGAATGCGACCAAAAGCGGACATTAGCCTCGTTGAGGCAATGTTAGAAGGTAACATTGCTGCAACGTTGTGGCAACAATGCGTGCTACTAGCGTCGTGGTCGGCCCGCCACCGTTTTAATGCGCAAAACCCGTATGAGCCACTGTAATAATGTCACCCCGTTACTGTACCCATCGAGCAACTCGCGCAGCTAAATATTTGTTTTTGGATCGGGGTACATTTAACAAACGATCGGAGTACATTTAACGGCGCAGCAGTATAGCTGCACTTCTAGGACACCCTCTTCATTATACTGCAACTGTAAAAGCATTAATTCATTGCTCCAGGTCTATGCGTCCTCGAAAGATGGAGATAATGATGTTCTAGATAACCCGAACTACTTGCAATTTCGCCATGCCCCAAAGGACGGTAGAAGCGCTTTATATTGCATTTTAACGGAATAGAAAGATTCATAGATTGTGGATTTGTTTCTGGCCTGGACCATTAATCAAGATAGCACATGATAAATCAGCAAGAAAGCTATATAATTCGTTCTGGAATTTTCTTATCGGTTGCCGTTCAAGAACTCCATCCACCATGCTCATTCATACATTAAGAGGCGGTTGAACTGGCTAATAGAGATTGACTTGGAGAAAAATTAATGCTAAGCTCCTCACGTTGACTATTTAATTTTGTGTCTGGTGCACCACTCGACGGCGGCTGCAGGTACTGCAACCGGTGGTTCGCGTTTGTAGTCAGATTGGCACCCATGTCCAATCGCCCATATAATTATTCCGGTGGTAAACCACGTTTCTTGCCTTTTTCTTATCCTCGCCAAATCCTACGTACACGCACACGAATTTTCACTAATTCGTTTTCAGGAAGAAGTTCCACAGCTAGACTGTATAACTGACTTCATAGTGAATTTCACAGGTGTTTTTCTTGCACTTTGTGTCATTCTGGAGTGTCACCCTGAAATGCCATCGATGATGAAGGCGATAAAGGCAGTACTGAAATTTTTCAGGACAATAGACCAGGATGAGTGGCTGTAGACTAATTGTGATACCGAATACCGCACAAGACTGACGGACTCTGACGATGTGTCTGTGGTCTCTGTCCCTCTTTCTTTCGTCCTTTCTCAAGTCTTCTAACTTCCCGATTCCGCCATCCTTTCCCCAGTGTAGGGTAGCATACCGGTTACTCAAAGGCGGTTAACATCCCTGCCTTTCCTAACTCTCCTGTTTTCTCTCCTTCCTGGTGTTGATTCTATTTTAACAGCTCCACCAACCGTCCCACGACGTAACCATACTGCGTGTTCTTTGGTGAGCGCTCACATGGGTGATTTGGCAGGACTGTGGTGGTTCGAGCAGGACAAGTGAGGTCTTCTTTGTATTCCCTCCGGTCTCCTGAATGTCAATTCCGTGAATCTTTCAAATGGCCAACGGAGTTTTTAAGGAAACCGTGGTCGGGCCACGAATGCCATCT
>JALIZH010015897.1:0-31958 GCA_030522465.1 Rhipicephalus appendiculatus | reverse complement strand
ATGCCATTGATGCAGGCGCTTTGGCAGCGATCTGGCTGGTGGCATGCACAATGCACGAATCGCGCTACGAATCATTTATGCATCGTCGCGTGCGCGCGCGTTTGTATGTGTGCGTGCGTGTTTGCGTGCGTGCGTGCGTGTGTGTGTGTGCGCGTGTGCGTGCGCGTGTGTGTGCGTGTGTGTGTGTGTATGTGCGTGCGCGTGTGTGTGTGTGTGTGCGTGTGTGTGTGTGTGTGTGTGTGCGTGTGTGTGTGCGCGCTAAGCATTACTGAGCGTTACACATAGGCTCCCGCTATCGTGTGATGGCGCATTACCAGCTCCAGTATGCACACAAGACCGTGGTCTGCTGGTATGCAGTGCGTACGCTCTAACTGGATATTCGGAACTTCTCACGCATCTTTTAATCTTTGTTTTTAAATATTTTCTTTTTTTTTTTTCGCCCTTTTTCCTACCAGTGTTTCCCCACTCCTGTGCAGGTTAGCAAACCGATCGGTAGCACCAGGTTCACCTTCTTTACTTTCCTGTTCATCTTTCTCTTTCTCCTTGTCGATGTTGCATTTGTTATGCTTTCTACTTCGTGTTCTCGTCAGCCTTGCATGCTCGTCTATTTAATGCGATGTTGCGTAACTTCTTTTATTTTGTCTGCATTATGACTGTTATGTAATTCTAAAGCTTTATAGCGAGAAGTTGTTCCTGGATTTATTGTACAAAGATCACGGACTTATCTAAGAGGCCGTGCTTTCACGGCCTCTACCTTGGTAACGGCTTATGGTTGATCCAGTTTTGAAATTCCTAACATGATTGAGCCTCGCAAGCAGCCGGAATGGAAAAATAAGGGAGATATATAAGACGTTAAGCCGAGCTGGAGCATACTTCAAAGCAATATAGTACACCGCTTATAGAACCACGCTCCATGTGCGCAAACAATTACTGTAGTATTCCATTGATCAAGCAAGTACTCCACGTGTTCGCCTTGTGTCGTGGAAGATAAGTGATCGATACAATAAAATACTTGTACAGTCCGCGTTTCTAGCATCAAACGAATGCTTCAGTAATTGACGCGTCTGGATTGCCGGCAGAGCCAGGCGGAAGAATTTTGAAGCTCGCTAAGCCCCCCCTTACGCATGAGTGTATACACTATGAAATGTTCTTTCAGTGGAACAGTAACGCCCGGAAACTGTTCAGGGCTCTAGCTTTGATCCAGGGACTAACGGACACAAACGCTGCGAATGAGTTTTGCCGGCCTAATACGCGCCCACGTACAACAGTGAACGCGCCAAGATACCTTAACAACATTGAAGAAGCCATGAGATCTATAAATATTTCTTTCAATGGCTATCATTATGACCTAGACCAGCCTTTTCGTTAGAAGAAATAAAAAAAAAAACGAACTATTATCGGGCCGCGAGAGGACAGTAGCTGCATCTGAAAAGAGAGAAGCAAGGAAAGGGCAGGGAGGTTAACCGGACGCACGTCCCATTTGCTACCCTGCACTAGGGGAAGCGATAAATGGACGAAAACAGAGATAGAAGAAAACAGAGGGATGGAAAGGATCACAAGCACACTTGGGGGAGCACATCCAGTCTACAGGTGGTCGCTCAGGTTTGTTGATTTTAGTTATTTTTAGTAGCGCTTTAGTTGCCTTCCGCGCTTTCGAAGCACATGTCCAATGTGCTACAATCTTGTTTACAGAAAATGGTCTGGAGTCCAGTTGGTCTAAAAGCATCCGGAGCGGGCGTCGCTTGGCGTCATAGCGAGTGCAGCTGCACAGAACGTGCACAGGATGTGAAGAAGCAACATATTTTTACGGGGTTGTTTCAGCACATGCAAGATGTATTTACAGATAACAATCGTAACAAGAGTCAAGGGGGCTGACCGACACACTCGTGCGCAAGTCGGCTTCTCCGGCTCTTCGTCTTCCTTCACTTCATCTCTTCGTAACAGTACCTACACATCCCTGAAAAACCTGCGTCCTGTAACTACAAATGCATTGTTCAGATTGCCGGATGTTGTATGGACGTCAGAATGCCGTTCTCCTTTATAAACAATGGCCAGAGTGGTTAAGGCTACCTGAACCTAGTACAAGGCAGAACTTCAGGGGAAGATGGTAGCTTGAATACTTGAATAAAACATGGCAGCTTCTCCAAACGTAAGCTGCAGTGACACCTCGAGTTCAGAAATTTTTCATTTCTTGAAACCTGGTAATACTTCTTTATCTATATATTGCTTTCTGACCTTTCAGCCTTACATGCTCGCTGTATAAACTTGTGGTGAAGAAGTTTGACGCTATAGTTTAGAGTGGTGAACAGAATACACCCGCCTGCTCGGAAACACGGCAGGCTTGCACTGGAGCTGGTCTGCGATAGATGCTATTTTTTATCTTCTTACTTCAGTAGATCATGAGGGGAGCTGTGGAAAAATCCCCATTGCATCGTTTCTATAGACATAAAACGTACATTCGGACAGCCAGACACATTTACGTACTGCGTGAGTTCAATCGGTTGGGCATATGTTAGGTCCAACACAGGTTTTGTTTGCGAAATCATCGTGAGACGGGAAAATCATTATTGAGAAATGGTGATGGAAAAAGCATAAAACATAAAGTGCATCAAGGAGTTTTACTAAGTTGCGTACTTAGTTCATGTCTATTACGTTACGCCTGAATTGAACTATACATTGCATACGTCTTTGAATTATTCAGTATAATCATACGATTTCTGCACACGGGAATCTGACTCAAACACTCAAGTTGTTCAGGACAAGCTACATGGTGGTCCAATACGAAGCAGATATTTCTCGAAAAACAGAGGCATCATTATTTTGCGCGTGAGAAAACAACTGTGCTTTGTTTTACAAGAAAGTGTCTCTAGAAACTCAGCATGACTTAGAATGGCAGCGATCTACAACACATCTACTTGGGTGTTGCTGAAGACGGGTGGCTGTGATAGGCTACGCATATGAAAGCGTTATAGGGGTAAGCCAACTTCGTAATTAACATTTTCGTCAATTCGACGGCGTGAGTTGGGGTGGTTCAAGGTCATCATCATTACGCATTCATTCGGCAACCATTAGAACAAGAATATCATACTATGCTCCTGTGTAACATGGGACAGCCCGTAATATTGAAGGAAAAGCGCAAAGATTTGTGTTCAGATGACCTCACACACGTGTCGGCGTACCGCATGCATCTATCAACGCTTTGGTTAATGCTGAGTGCCGCCAACCAACTTTCCATGCATTGTGATGGGCAGAAGCTTGTGGCTCTTTTCCTAAAGCATTTATTAAGAACAGAGTTATTAAGGATGAAACCGCCGCACATAGATGTGAACGTATTCTGTGGTGTGAAATATTACCGCCATTACTGGTGAATACTGACTTGCATGCGCAACTAATCCTCCGTGGCGACTCGCACTTCTAGAAATTGTCCCTTCAATGCCGGGATAAACTGGTCAGCGTGGTATGCTCGTAATTACAATAAAACATCACTTCTTAATTTACACTAAATGCCTTGATGACATCCACTTATATACCAATGGATGCTGCTAGAAGCGAAGCTTTACATCGGCATTTTTTGTTCCTGCATATCAAAGAAACATACCCAGCATTTCGGGACATCGCTTTTAGTTCACCGTTTTTCACACCACGTGGCGTACAGACCTTCAACTTTCAAAACTGGCGCGATAACGCATGGCGCGCGGCAGACAAAGTGGCCATACATAAAAAAAAACAACAACAACGAAGCAGCTCGATGCCGACTATCGCCACCGAGAGCGAACCGTGATCGCTGACTGATAAGCGCAAGTCGTGTACGACGAGCGGTCGGTTGGTTGCTCGATCGTGAATCAAGTATTTTTTTTTTTAGTGAATCCGCGCGCACAAGTCACTTGGCTGCGCTTGACAAACTCGTATTTCGAAAGGGCGTGCTGCCCTTCCTCTCGTCCTTTTCAATATATTTCGTGCGGTTGTATAGTTGTCGGCCCCACTGGTTTCTTGAAGAAAGTTAGGGCGTCCTTTTGTCGCGGCCGTTTTTGTAATCTGTGAAAGCTAATTTCGAGAAAATATCAGCCTATGAGATGGCGATGACGCTTTGAGAATATGTAAAGACAGGCTTCACGTAGCTAATATTTGTTGGCGTCACTTAACAAGTGAATTTTTTCGCGCTATAGAGTGAAGGCAACGTGCCGTGCCGTATTCGCTGCCAGTGATAATCTTTTTTAAGAGCTCAAAACGTAGCAGAAATAAAGGCCTAAATTCATTACAGGGACGAAATTGCTGAATTATTTTCCAAATTTAAGCATTTTAAGAAAGACGCCTTAATTTAAACAACGCTCTTAACGTTTCTAGAGCACATAATAAAAGACGTCCGAAATGTATTTCATTTTACATGACATGCTATACAGCTCGTCTTCCCCTCTTTGCTGACTGTTCGTGAAAGCGTAATGAAACCAATTATATTCACATATGCGACCGTCCGCTGTAGGTGATGTAGCGGTTACAGTGCTCGGGTTCTGACCCGAAAGCCGCGTGTTCGACCCCGTCCGCAGAGGTCACATTTCGATGGAGGCGAAATGGAGGAAGCGCGTATACTGTGCGATGTCACAGCACGTTAAAGAACACCACATGTTCGAAATTTCCGGAACCCTCCACGATGTCGTCCTTCATAATCATATCGTGGTTTTGTGACGTAAAACCCCCGATGATATTTGGATGTACGTACATAACCGCAAAGCACACCTCTTTGTTTCACTGGCTATGCGGTCTGCACAACGGCATCAGGTCTTGGTTAGAGACCCGATTATTTTGGCCAGTTTTATTTAGAACGAAGAACGCGTACAAGCGAGTTTGAAGATAGCTCTCGTCTGGTTTCCTTGCTGCTACTATAGTGTAATTGTTTCTTTGCACGTATTGCTCAAGAACAGCGTGGTAATATTTTTACATGGTGATGTTTCTTAAAAGGTCCCTCGGTAGGACCTATTTATTACTTGCTTGACGCGCTTATTGGCGAGTTTTGAAATCAACCACTCATTGGTGCAATTAAATGTTTGACGCTAGTGCCATTCTACGCTTCTGGGAGGCAACACAACACACGTTAAGGGGCCTTCTCACACTACATGACATTATCATAGTTTCTTTTTTTTTTTCGAACAGTTTCAAGCACCGGCGTGGCTGTGTTGTAGAACACCTATTTACCGTGCAGAAGTACTGGGTTCAATTTACGCGCGAGCTATTAATATTGTTCATTTATTTGCAGCTACCTCGACCTTTCGCCCACGGGCAATGCTTTTTTTTCACTCACAACGAAGACGCCGACACCAGCGTCGGCACCGGATTTTTCGCTATAGATAACTTTTTTTGTGGAATACTTAGCCACCAATGAAATCACGCGCTGCTCCAAAAACGCGGGGTTGGTGTAATATCAGTATACTATAGCATGCCTCGTTCACATTAGGGACGCCTCTGATAAGACAACTACTCAATTTTTTCAAAGAAAATTTGTGCCTCACATAACAATAACAATAGTAATAATAATAATAATAATAATAATAATAATAATAATAATAATAATAATAATAATAATAATAATAATAATAATAACAACAAATATATTATTCTCATATGAGTATTGTGTTACTGTTGTTGTTGTTGAAGAGTTTATTGTTTCACATTTGTTTTCACGGATGGATCTACAATGGATGAAAGCTCGTCTGCGGCTTGTCATATACCCGTATATAAAATAGAAAGAGATTTCCGACTTTCTCGAAAGACATCGTCTACAGCAGCGGAGATTGTTGCAATATTACAAGCCTCAAAATTCATTGCTGAAAGCCAGCAAAGGCAAAACTGGGTAATATATTCTGACTCCAAAGGAGCGCTACAAATGATTAAGGATTTTTATTTTCATATAGATGATAGCATAATATATGAAATCTTAAAAACAATTACCATCGGTTATCTGGACGGCCATGAGATATGTTTTCAGTGGCTTCCAAGTGACGTAGGAGTGATGGGAAACGAAAATGCTGACAAATTAGCCACTGCAGCACACAAAAAAGTTCATTGACACCAGTGCCCGTTTATTTCTCAGAAAGCAAGAAGGTTCTTTCCGAACTGCGCCACAAATTGTGCAAAAACGCTTGATTTGACGAAAATACAAAGTCTTCACTCTTATATCAAATAGATCCGTCTCTCCGATTTACACCTAATCAAAAGATTGATAGACCATTTGACACACTACTGCACCGTCTACGATTAGGTGTTGCATACACACCTCACTTCTTGTGCCGCATAAAAACAAGAACGTCCCCGCACTGCGACCACTGTGATCATGTCGATGCGTCAGAGGAGCATATCATTATTGAATGTCCGCGAATTGACGAACAACGCGCTCAACTGAGTGATCGATTGAACCGCCTCGACAGACGACCATTTACGATTGGAAAAGTACTTGGACCATGGCCACATCCCGATAATCAAAGGCGCGCAGTGAGCGCCCTCCGTGATTTTTTAATGGACACAAATTTAATTAACTGTCTTTAGTTCTTATTATACCTTGCCACTATTTGTTCGGACTCTATCCGCGATGTGATCACGATATATGAACTGGACTACGCCCATATATACTGTGCTCATTCATTCGTTATAAGCCTTATAGTGTATATATGTACCAAGTGACTCTGATTATTTTTTTTCTTCTTTTATTCTTAATTTTTCGTATTTTTATGTTTATCTTGTACATTACTGTCATGATGTTGGGATAGCCTGCTCCAACGTAGCCTACCTTCCCATATTTTGTCAGATATATATATAAAAAAAGTTTATTGAACTCTGCCGTAGGGATCGGCCAGTAGCTTGACCAACGACTCAAATCAACGGATCTTGCGGGCGAACGAGAAGCGCCATCGAGCAATGCGCGGTATACAGACAGACCTGCGATGTCGGAGGAGATGATGACCCACTATAACGTTCGTTGTTCTTCACTCTATTATTATTATTATTATTATTATTATTATTATTATTATTATTATTATTATTATTATTATTATTATTATTATTATATAAACGACAAACAGTGAGTAGTTGTCTTATAAAGGGCGTCACTAACGTAAACGAGGCATGTTACTATTGACATTACACCAAGCGCACGTTTTCGAACAGCGCGTGATTTCATTGTTGGCTAAGTATTGTTAGCGAAAATAAACGTCTTCCGGGGGCCAGAATTTGAGATAGATGCAACTAAATAGACAATATGAATGTTCGCCTCGAGAGGAAATCTAATCCAAGACTTCGCACGGAAAACAGGTGTTCTACACTGTTTCGATAAAAAAAGCACCATAATAATGTCTTGTGGTTCGAGGATCCCCCTTCACACATGTAATATTGCGTGGCAGAAGTGTAGAATCGCACCAGCGTCGTACATTTGAATTGCACAGTGAGTGGCTGCTGTGACAACCGACCGATTCCCAAGTGCACAGGAATAAGTAATCAAACCGGCAGACGGCTGGAGGCGACGGGCCATGCCTGACGTTACTGACTGACTTTTTAAATAAGTTTTCTCTCTCTCTCTTTCTTATTATCAGCAACACCATCAACAAAGAGTGCAGCTACGCATTTGCGCTTGTAGCCTTCCGGATCGAAGAAAAAAGAATTATGTCCTAGCGAGAATTTTGCATGCTGTACTTACAAAAGGCACTGTGGGACAGTTTGAAACAATATATATGTTACGAGCACAGACGTACCTTTCCCTGCGGCAGGGTGGATGTGTCCGCCGAGAAATTAAGCGAGGCTAGCGACTGTGAAAGTGAAGTGAACGAAGCTCGATTGCGCTAACGCGTTCTCCTCTTAAATTCTTTAATTGGTTTATGCGCGCTTAGAAAATTTCCTTACAGGTTATACGCGGAGGATAAAACGTTCTGTCAGTGCACGGATATATGAATGTTGCTCAATGTCTTGAATAATAAATAGCGCAGGAACTAACGAATTATGTTGAGCGATAACGGTGGTTTAGCGAAATTAGGTTCAGTAGCCTTGCGTCATCTCTAAAGGGAATCGAGTGCCTGAGCCTCCGTGTCCCGAGCTTATCAGGGGACGCCCTTGCACTTTGCAAAAGAATAACTCTTGTGTGTATATAATGTACATAGTCTCTGTGAGCGTCTTATGCTGTGAGCTCACGCGCTAGCTGGGTAAGGCGGTGTGGCCTCTCCCTCTTACAGTCTCTCAGCAATCATGTGATGACGTCGGGGAACGAGATTCTGCAGACGCATGCTGAAGCAACGCGTTGTATCCTAGTCAGAACGCGCTGGCACGCGCTACCACGTTCGGGTCTGCGTTCGGGTCTACGTTAACAACAACATAAGAGCATAAACACAACACAAACTATAACACTCAATACGCAACATGAACGGAAACAGCTAGTCGAACCGATGCAAACGCGGTGTGCTTCGCATCGCCTCATGCTCCCCTTTGGCGGGAGATGGTGTCATTTTTTTTCGCGTACTTTTCGAATAATTACCGCCAAAGGCAAAACGTTGCAGTACCAACACGTGTAAAAAGCGTAGTGTTTTTTTTTAGGGGCGAAGCTCCTAAAGCCGCGGGTCTGTACATCCCTGTCTCTTGGTACGTGACCGCCTAGTTCTATGACAGACAGACAGACAGACAGACAGACAGACAGACAGACAGACAGACAGACAGACAGACAGACAGACGGACGGACGGACGGACGGACGGACGGACAGACGGACGGACGGACGCACCCTTCGCCCCACTCATCATCCTTCACTCCGTGGATATGCTGTAATTTTTTTTATGTTCGTCATACAGTCATGTCACGTCATATCACATTTGGTATATAGCCAGGAAACGAAACGGCTGCGAGCACGCCATGAGCGTGGCATGTAAGTCATGCCGCGCATGACATCCGTGCCATAATTGGCATGTAAGGATCTGTTATTTGTGTTTGTCATACAGTCATGTCACGCCATATCAAATTTGGTATATAGCCAGGAAACGAAACGGCTGCGAGCACGCCATGAGCGTGGCATGTAAGTCATGCCGCACATGACATCCGTGCCATAATTTGCATGTAAGGATCTGTTATTTGTGTTCGTCATACAGTCATGTCACGCCATATCAAATTTGGTATATAGCCAGGAAACGAAACGGCTGCGAGCACGCCATGAGCGTGGCGTGTAAGTCATGGCGTACATGACATCCGTGCCATAATTTGCATGTAAGGATCTGTTATTTGTGTTCGTCATACAGTCATGTCACGCCATATCAAATTTGGTATATAGCCAGGAAACGAAACGGCTGCGAGCACGCCATGAGCGTGGCATGTAAGTCATGCCGCACATGACATCCGTGCCATAATTTGCATGTAAGGATCTGTTATTTGTGTTCGTCATACAGTCATGTCACGCCATATCACATTTGGTATATAGCCAGGAAACGAAACGGCTGCGAGCACGCCATGAGCGTGGCATGTAAGTCATGCCGCACATGACATCCGTGCCATAATTTGCATGTAAGGATCTGTTATTTGTGTTCGTCATACAGTCATGTCATGCCATATCAAATTTGGTATATATCCAGGAAACGAAACGGCTGCGAGCGTGCCATGAGCGTGGAACGTAAGTCATGTCATACATGACATACGTGTTATGATTTTTATGCTAATACTTGTCATCTATATTTGTCACGCAGTAACATTGCATAATACCAATTTCAGTATATATCCAGTGAATGAAACGGCCGCACGCGCACCATGAGTGTGGCATGTAAATCATGTCATAATGGCATACATGTCATAATTGTTAAAAATTGAAGGACACTTAGAACATTCCAAAGTGTGTACGGCGAAAGCGTGTGGTCATTCGACTGACTATCGCATGTCTTTTTTTCTTTTACACTCTCAGTGGGATAACACACAAACCTAATGTGTGCGTGTTTTCTTGTTTATTTTTTTACGGCGAGTCGCACCGAGACGCGAGACTAATCTTCCTCCGTTCGCATGCGTTCGTATTTTCTCGCGCTGTGCGCATCGTCCAAACGCCATCCGCGTTCCAGCGCTTAAATTGACGGACCCTTTGTAAATTCCAAAGTGTGTTCCGCGAACGCCTGTTTCCATTGAGAAGGCGTCGGTCAGAATGATTCCAAACGCTTGGCACAGTGAAGCTACGCAAGCAAAGCACGAGCGCTGTAGAGTCCGACGCGACCGGCGTCCATTTGCGCACCCCGGCGGCCACCTGGCTCCGTGCCAGGGCTCGGACGGACGGACGGACACCGGACAGACAGACAGAAAGACAGACAGACAGACAGATGTAGAGACAGACAGACGGACGGACGGACAGACAGACAGACGTAGAGACAGACAGACAGACAGACGTAGAGACAGACAGACAGACGGACGGACGGACACCGGACGGACGGACCCCGGATGACACCGAACGGACGGACGGACCCCGGATGACACCGAACGGACGGACGGACCCCGGACGGACACCGGACGGACGGACCCCGGACGGACGAACACCCGACGGACGGACCCCGGACGGACGAACACCCGACGGACGGACCCCGGACGGACACCGGACATACGGACGGACGGACACCGGACGACGCCGGACGGACGGACCCCGGACGGACACCGGACATACGGACGGACGGACACCGGACGGACGGACCCCGGACGGACACCGGACGGACCCCGGACTGACACCGGACGACACCAGACGACACCGGCCGGACGGACCCCGGACGGACACCGGACCGACGGACGCTGGACGGACGGACCCCGGACGGACACCGGACGACACCGGACGGACGGACCCCGGACGACAATGGACGACACCGGACGGACGGACCCCGGACGGACGCCGGACGGCAGGACGCTGGACGGACGGACCCCGGACGGACAGACCCCGGACGGACGGACGGACGGACAGACAGACAGACGGATGGACGGACACCGGACGGACAGACAGACAGACGGACGTAAAGACAGACAGACAGACAGACAGACAGACAGACAGACGGACGGACGGACACCGGACGGACACCGGATAGACGGACACCGAACGGACGGACGGACCCCGGACGGACACCTGACGGACGGACACCGGACATATGGACGGACGGACGGACGGACACCGGACGACACCGGACGGACGGACCCCGGACGGACACCGGACGACACCAGACGACACCGGACGGACGGACCCCGGACGGACACCGGACGACACCGGACGGACACCGGACGGACGGACCCCGGACGGACACCGGACGACACCGGACGGACACCGGACGGACGTGAGCATGAGACAAAGGCTTTCGCCTTAATACCTTGCTATTTATGTTCGTCATACACTCTTTACAAGCCTCAATATTTTCGGTATACCTTAAACTAAGAAACGGCCGCGAGAGCGCTAATAATGTGGCATGTAGATGATACCGTTCATGACATAAGTGTCATCAGTTTCATGTTATGACCTGTCATTTATATTCTTCATGCAGTCATGTCATGCCACAGCAACTTCGGAATTTCATACCTTCAAATCTGTATGCCATCTCGGACACTTTTCGTATGACATCACTCAACACATAGATAGCATATAAGTCATTGATTGTAATTAACCCGAACTCCTAATTAATGAGAACAATAAACAGTACAAACCGATGATATGAAATTGTTATCTACCACCTTATCGTAACTGTTCACATTGAAACACTATATGTACTGTACTACATATGTGCGTCTACACTGAGAGCTTCCCCCATAAGTCTAAATTAAATGGTTAGATTAGTGATAAATATTTATTACGGTTATGAAATTCCTGATGCTTCATCCACATGATGTACGTCACATCTGCAGACTTTTGCTGAGTTTTTACCATGATAAACGTCCACTTTCTCATCGATTTACCGACAGGTGATTCTTTTGCCCCTGTAATGCTGCTTTCCTGCACTATCGATTTGGAAAAGCTCTTCAGGAAAAAAATCCACCCAGCGTAATCCCACGAAATTGCAAACACAAAGACAGGTTGTCCTACCGTACATGCCACTAGAGTGCAATTAGCGATTACGTTATCGTTGCGCTACAATTAGCTTTTCAAAAATCACCCCATACATTTTCAATGGATGCACAAAAGTGTCTCGGGAAAAAAATCCAGCCGGCCGATTAAAACTGATCGCGTTGTACCACATAAGGAGGTTGTCAGCATTAAGTGCCTGAAGTGCAATTAGCGAAAAATCAGGCATTGCTCAGTAATCATTTTTTGAAGAACGCTCCCCATAGAGTTACGCCCAGCGCTTCCCCTTGGGGTCGGCTTTGCCGCACTAGTCGATGTCCCAGATTGCTGGACATGAATGTCTTGACGTCATACACGAAGCAAAATTGCATGTATTTCTGAATCAAAAATTATTATGCCTAAGGGCAGACTTTCGAAAAAAAAAATGTTTATAAGCTTTGCCCCGTCAAGACATCCACAATGGCAGAACTTTACGCAATGCTTCATCCTTCTCGCTTCGTATGTCAACATTCACGAACTCTTCTGTGGGTAGTTATCAGTGACTCAGAAACCTAAATTCTGCGCATAAAATACTGCAGCTTAGGGAAAACAATAGGCACACTAATATCCAAAATATAGGATATTGATCCACTATTTGAAAGTGGATATGATCAACAATGATAAGCAAGCATAGATAATTCAAGCTTATGTTTCGTTATCGTAAGCAAATATTGCTATCTTTGGTTGTTTGTAATTGCCTATACCCATACTACAAGTTCTTAAGCCTTTACGATAGTACCAAATTATTAAACGCCGGGCGAACGGGATATTACTTAGTCCGTGTTTATGTTTTAAAATCCATCGCTTTTTCCGCACACGAAAGGGTTTAAACATTACGCCCTTTCCTTTATTCCGCGTAAGGCTTCAGGTAAACAGAAAGCGACTACTCTTTTAGGTGCTTTATTATCATATTTATGATTTATGGAGATGATCGCGGAATGTTCCGTGGAAAACATTATTGTTATCATTCAAGCAGATTTCGAGATCGCCGAAGCTTTTAGTTGCTATTTTTTTGGACTTCGTGGCTAAGGGAATGTGGTGATCTGTTGTTGAATAAATAATCGTCTAATTGATTCCCAACTGTAGTTCGCATATTTCGACTGTGAAGAAATGCAGAACCATCTGTTGTCAGAGGCGAATGTATATATATGGGCAATCATTTATGTGCCGACTGAATTTGTGTATTCTACTAAGTTGGAAAGTGTTACTGGTGCTTTCGTGCAAAATGCCACCTCTCCCCACTAGACTGGAATCATCGCAGATTACGAGAACAATATGTAACATCAATTGAGGCGCAGTTTCTGAGATCAAAGTGCAAAAGTTTGTTGGTTAGAAAATATTTTCCGAGAAAGTAAAGCTGCGGAATCCATTGCCAACAATGACTAATGTAGGCGTGGCCTAGGCCTTATGTCAAATGTTGCCACCCTACGACCGCTAAATGACTTGCAGATACGTTTTAAAAGAATGCATGCTAACCGACATTCGTTCGTGTTTTGCTCTACAGCGTTAACTGCCAAAAGGATATTGTAGAAAACTTCGCTGAAGCAATTTGGACAACAAGTGAACTCAGTGCTGCGCTTTCATGCATAAGCGTGCGCAGAAGTATCCATTAGTGGAGGGGGGGAGAGAGAAAGGGCGCCTCCCCCCCTCCCCGGTAGTCGAGTCCAAACGAAAACGAGCTGCTCAATGGATGCAATAATGAACATGACGCAATGAAGTGTTTCTACAAAGGTCTGTGATTGGTCCCGGCATTCCGGGGGAACGGTTGGATGAACACTGTTTTCTCTAATGCAGTATCGGGGCCCTTGGTCGCCATTATCGTAAAAAAAAAACATGCACAGGTGGCAGAAGTAACCCTGCGCATCAAAAGGTGAAGTAAAAGGCCTGACTGACTAAAGGTGTGGGACAGAATTGACGTTCCCATTTAGGAGGGAGGGGCTTCCCCCTACACCCCCCGCACGCACGTCTATTCTTTAACGTACGCTCTCTCGAGTTCTTGCAGAGAACGCCTAAACCTACACTCTCCGTACTGGAGGGACTTGCGGAAGCAGTCAACTCTTGATTGGCAGCCAGACGTCATGTCTCCACCATGGCTACAGTCTAGAGGCACGGCCTACAACCGAGTGAATACGGTACTCAGGAAGGTGTCGTTGAGCCACGTGATCGGACACACGTACCGTGGCGATTGTTCGAGAAGGTTCGCGGCCGTTCCCACGCGAAGGAGTCGGGTGGAGAGGAAGGCGCGACCGGAAGATTTTGTGAGAAAGTCCCCAAGAGTTTCTGGACACCGATCAAATTCGCACGCCCCTCGAGAGTTGGGAAATGGCTCTCTGGCGCAGGAGCGCGGAACACTTTGGTCGCATCGTGCGAGCGCCATTTCGATTTCCGGATCCACTTGTTCGTTCACACGGCAATGAGCCGCGGACGTGGACGCGCACAACTACAAAGTAATGAGAGGGTCTCACTATATCATGGCCATGGTAGCCTGTAACAGAAGCGTACATGCACTGCGACGCCCTACTCCGCTGACACGCTGCCTCTGTCGCCGCTGCCGCGTTGCGCTCTTTGATCTCTCAACCTTCAACCTCCGCTCACCGATTTCCCGGTGTAGGGTGTCATATCAAATTTCTTTTTCTCGGTAACTTTACTTTTTTTTTACCTTTTGTTTTCCTTCTTTCTCTGTACTCGACATACGTGCTTCGGTTGGCTGACAAAAATCGGGGTTGCGCAGCTACAGGGTACAGAAATGTACAGGCGAAAACACACAACGCAAACACACACACACACACACACACACACACACACACACACACACACACACAAACACACACACACACACACACACACACACACACACACACACACACACACACACACACACACACAAACACACACACACACACACACACACACACACACACACACACACACACACACACACACACACACACACACACACACACACACACACACACACACACACACACACACACACACACACACACACACACACACACACACACACACACACACACACACACACACACACACACACACACACACACACGCGCACACACACACACACACACATGCACACAACTATGCACCACGCGCACATGTACGCATCAACACATGAGAAACGCACGCACGCGTCGGTACACAATCGTGAACACGTTCACAATTCCGCGATAACACCCTAACATGCACTTTGTGGCAAGAAGCAAGCGCGCCGAAAACGTCTACATTGTCTCTCAGTCATGTGATCACTGAGAGAGGAACAGTCCACCTGGTAAACACATTTTGCGTCCGACGAGGCGGTAAGTGTGTGGCATTTCGTGATTTGCCTGGCGGTGTTTTCGCCGCCGTGATAGCTAGTAGCGCGTGAGAGCGCGCACAACCTATAATCGATGGTAGAGAAAAATTTCGCGTTCGCCACGCAAGGCTGAGAATTTCTCCCGATGGACCTTTAGCCTGCTGCTGCGCGAAGCGCAAACAAAACAAACAGATGGGAGAGACCTCGTAACAACTAATGACGGTGAGGATAGGCTTCGCAAGTGGGCAGTTATGAGCATTTTGGCGAGTCCACAATTTTATGGTATCGTGGGAAGCTTTCTTTCGTGCGTTTACGAAAACAAAAGACGCTCGGGTAATCCAGGACAGTCTAACAAATCGTTACGGTTGCGCATCTCTTGTAATTGCCCAATATAGCTTCCAGAAATCGTCAGCGCAGCTTCTGTCTGTTTATTTGCTATAGTCTACACTACTTACCATATTGTTAAGTCGTTGGCTTTGCAGTTGATACAGTAGGGGGATTGGTATTACCCGCCGTCGTACGAACACAGTACCGGTAACACAGAACACGTTAACCAATCTTTCCGCTGTTACATGACGAACATAACATTTAAAAATGCTCCACCAGTCAGTGTAAAGCAGCGGCGCTTTTATTGCTCAATGCTGCGCCATATTGTTTCCGGAATACTTTCTGGCTGCTGTAGAGTTCTTTTGGTTTGATTTGCTTTAGCGCCAGGCCACATAAACGGCTTGTTTTGGTAAGGGAGACTGCCGAAGGAACTGCTAAGCACTGAGGTAAGCGCTATTTACCGCGGATATTGCTGTCCCAGCTGAATAGATCTAGCTTTCATCGCTTCGCTGTTATTGGTTAAGATGGCATACGCGAAAGAACAAAGAGGCGTGCCACGGCGTCAGAAACATCACGCGTGTCATACTCGTAAGCGGAGACCCAAGCGCTAAACTACATTCGCGCATTTGATTACGCTTAAGCGGAAGTGTTGACTGCCGCCTTCGGACGAAGCGGGCTATAGCCTGTCGTCATATAACGTACATTAACGCGCATTATGCACATTAAGACGTAACAGCGCGCACAACGGGAGTTCAGTTATTCGCGCTATTTCGCCATAATGTGCGAACACAAACTATCCGAACTAAAAACTAGTGAGCTCGGTATGCACCAAGCCGGGGATGTTGACGTCCAAATTGTACATGGCCGCTGTGAAAATCTCGCGCTGTAACGCGTGCATAGCAGTGCAATCCCTTTAGCGAACACGTTGCACAGTAACAAGCCCTGAAAAGGAAGGCTTCGACGGATACCCGTCTGGTCAGGGAAGAACCATTGAATAAAAAAGACGTGGACGCCTGACCACAAGAGGAAAAAACAACGTAGTGACGTTTCGGCACCACGAATAGGAGCCTTGTTCACAATAAAATCTTATTTTATTGTGAACTAGGCTTCCGTTCTGGTTGCCGAAACGTATCCACATTGTTTTCTCTCTTGAGGTCGGCGTCCTCCTCTATTTATTCAGTAAAAAGTCCTAGCTCTCGCAAAAGGCAGCACCAAAGAGGAGGAGGAAGCGGAGGAAAGAACTTGTTTTTGGACGAGTTAGTGAGATACTGAATTCATAGTTTGCCGCTAAGGAAACACGTGCACAAAAACTAGCAGTTGTTCCGTGTACGAATACAACCGATGAGCGAAGCTCCTTAGAAATGGGACGCAAAGGACTATGCGCCTGATCTCTCTGCTGTCTTTCATGAAGGTGGTTGGGTGGGGAGCGGGTGGGGAGAACTTCTGCTGCGCTCGGTGGCGGGAACGATTGAGCGAGTGAGTGTGCGGGGATCGCAGCGCAGGGAGAGGGAGACAGGTGGGAGAGGGGTGCGAGCGGTGATGCGGCGGGGGAGCTTTAACGGCGGCAACGGAACGCTGCGCCGGGCGTTTCATTGTCTTTTGGCGCCGGCGCCGCATCTATGTTGCAGGGAGCTTCGACGGCGACGGCGGGGTGCAGGGCCTAAAGAGCTTCGCTCCTAAATAGAAGACAATTAAGGATGACGACACGTGCAGCAAACTATGCATTCAGGAAGGGGAGGTGTTGCTAGGGGTGTTCAAACCAAGGAGGTTATTTCAAACAGCCCCCCCCCCCCCCCCCCCCAACGCACACACATTCTGCACGTTCAATATACGCACGCATATAGGCGTATAAAAACCCTTGCCTCTTCACTCTCTTCGAAGTAAAATACTCAAAAGATGGGCGCTTGTACAGCAGGGAAATTGCGACGACGCTGTGGCATAACACTTGCACGTGAGACCGAGCAAGAGTTATGCGTCACCGACGCAGGCATCACGGATAGGTGTTGCATTAGCGACGTTACAAGCAGTCACTCAGGCGAAGGCGCCGCAGAGTCTGAACCTACAGTTTCCGCGTGACAGTCAGGTTGGGGCTTGCGTGTGAATGCTTTTTACGCCAAAGAGAAACGCCACCACGTGTAACCTGCTTGCTGCTCCGTCAGGCGTCTTCCACAAGCAACTCCCGCATGCGCTCTTGTTTGAACCCCTGAGAGAGACGTGCGAAGAGAAGAGATATCTTTGGCAAACAGTCGAGCGCGGCGCTTTTTGCGATGCTTTCTTAAAGCCCTACGTTAGTACTTCGGGGATGCTTGGAACCGCGAACCAACCAACCGACCCAAAACCCGTGCAGTTTGCTGTTTGGCGGGAGAAATGCCAGCTGAGGGGCTTTGCACTCTGATGGATGATGCTAAGGTGTGGAGAGGAAGAAGCCACCTCTATGTTGAAAAAAAAATAATACAGAAAACAAGACGAGAAGTAAAACGACTACGCTCTTAAAACGTGGTATATAGGTATGATGTGAAAGGATCTACACGGAAGAGTTGGGACAAAAAAAAAATAAAATAAAAAAGCGTAGGCGTGTTTTCGGGCTGCCGAGGCGACGCGAGTCGCGCCGAATTTAGCATTCACCGGAAGATTTACCGCTGGGAGAACCGGCTTCGAAGGAGATGACACAAACTTCTTTAAAAAAAAAAAAAGAAGAAGAGCAAATACAATCCCCGGAACACTTTGAAAATGTTCTGCTTTCGTGAAGCCGCAGGGGCCTTTCAAATCTGAAGTTGGACGTGATGCCAATACATCCCGAATCGGATGACAGCTTCTTGATGTTTGAGGATAAGAAGAAAATGCTGATATTTTCTCTTCGTGCTTCAGAGTATCACGCGCCGGTTGCATCGTCAGGAAAAGGTGTATCAGCTTTGGAAGCCTCAATACAGTAAAACTAAAACTAACTAGAAATGGAAGGCGCGGGGAGGTTGAATTCGCAAACTTATCTTTGTGAAATGCTGTTTTTGTATGTGGTGTTCCAATAGGAACACTGGAGATCAAATCACGTACGAATGAATATACTGTAGATAAGGGCCAAATATGATAGTGTATTGAATGCCTTTCAATAATCAACACGCCGTTTACAGCGATACTATCGAACGATGTTCAAGTGCTAGTTAAATCCGCCGAGTCAACTACTTTAGGATCACCTATGGGCTTCACATTATGAGACACTATTTGTTCGAAGAAGAAAAGAATCATTTGGATCAAATAAACAAATAATGAGATTGCTTCTTTACTCCATGCAGGCTCCGACGTAAGCGGGAATGCTAGTAGTGCAGCTGGGAAAAATTCAACCTCCGAGCTAACGAGCATACTAACTATATAGCCCATTGGCCATTGATTAAAAACGTCGCTATATTTTGCGGCAATCTTATCTCTTTCGACTCACAGATGACGATTTGAAGTATCGAAAAATACTGTCGAAAGAGAAATATTGTACTTATCAGTGGCGGTTGTGCTGGCTGAATATGCCAAATTTAGTTTGACAATGTTTGACAGTTGGTTGGAAACATTTTGTATGTGCGCATACCTCGAGCAGTTCGTCGAGGTGCGGTCGTTTGACAAGTGCACGAGAATGTACGATTGGCGGTCAGCTTTAATGCCGTCTGTGCAACTGTGCGTTTTTCTAGGCGACAGTGATAATGAAAGCATATTTGCAAATGAATAGACTCTGGTGGAGCGGTATAAGGTAGTCATGACCAAACTATGGCCTGCAGCTTATCAATATCCTTAAGAAATCAGAAAACAGAAGTGAGTGAGTGAGTTTGAGAGTGAGTTAGTGGATAGATAGATAGATAGATAGATAGATAGATAGATAGATAGATAGATAGATAGATAGATAGATAGATAGATAGATAGATAGATAGATAGATAGATAGATAGATAGATAGATAGATAGATAGATAGATAGATAGATAGATAGATAGATAGATAGATAGATAGATAGATAGATAGATAGATAGATAGATCGATCGATCCCGACGACACCAATCGACCAGTTCTAACATACTCAGCCTGAAGTTCAAATTTAACACGGAAACCTGAGAAGTTGAGGACCTGCGCAGCAAAACATGGAAGAAAAAATGTTGAACGTAGCAATAAAACACACCAATTCTGGCACTGGGGATTTCAAAGCAAGCTGGCTTAGCAGATAGTCTAGTGACAAAGAAACAAAAGAGAGTTCGATAGGCCATGCCGCTTTGATTGCCGGATTGATTGCCGCTTTTTTTTTTTTTTATGAGTGCCAGAATGGGGGGGCAAGGAGAGGGAATCATAGTTAAGGACGGTAGAGGATTAGGTGGCACAATAAAAATGAGGCACTCTCTGGCTTGCTGGCTTAACATAAGGTAAGTTGGGGCAAGACAAGGGTCACTGAAGGTTGCCGGGCGAGGTTCCTTAGAGAGGGCATGAATAATATAATGATTGTTGTGGTTTAGTGTCCCAAAACCACGATATGGTTATGAGGAACGTCGTAGTGGAGGGCTCCAGAAATTTCGACCACCTGGGTTTTTTTAACAATGCACCTTAACCTTAAGTACACGGGCCTCAAGCATTTTCACCTTCATCGGAAATGCGGCGCCCGTACCGGGATTCAATCCCACGACCTTCGGGTCAGCAGCCAGGCCCCATAACCACTAGATAGATTGATAGATTGATTGATATCCGTGGTGGGTCTAGAGGACATAGCGGTAAAAAAAAAAAAATAGATGGTAGAGGTGTTGCGGCGGTGGTGGTGGGATGATAATTGAAACAGCGAAACATACGCGTGCTTTACTGAACAGACGCGCAATATTTTCACGCGGAACACCCACACGATATTTGCAAACGTCACTCAAGCACCGGTAATTATTTCTCTGGGCTGCCAGGAGCGAGGAGAGGGACGGCGAAGCCGTCGACCTTATGCTTGCGAGAGAACGAAATGTCACTCGGGACCCATTTCCATGAACGAGCACACGGAATGGTTGCAGTCGGTATGTACTAATTTGCATCAGTGACAAGAGCACGACAGGGCGCGGCGAGAGAACAGAAAGAGTACTCAGAGGGAAGGAACGCGGGGCGCTCTGCCGCAAGTTTACGGATCCACTCTACTCTCCTGTACTACTCAGGCCAAATAGCTTTTATCGATGCAGTCAAGCCGAGTCGGTCGTTACTCAACTGTCAACTCGTCGTGATTTGCTGCTGATCTCACCTTTTGTGCGCATCGGTCATAGCGCTCTCCTTTGTTTTGTCGATTGGTGTGCGATGGTTCCTCACAAATGAAGTACGACCCAGCAAACCGTATGTCATTAGTGTTGTTCTTTCCCTTTATAATATGACGGAGAGGGGAGCTAGTTTGTAGGTTAAAGCATTGAGCTGGGCTAGTTGGTGTTGATTGTCCTGTTCCTAGCGCTTGTCCTGTTTCTTTCTATGTCGTCCTTTGTGCGTGTTCGCTAGCAATTATGGAAGCAGTTTGTAGGTATTCTTGTTAAAGAGACAGGTCGGCGTTTGTGGTGGCTTGACTTCTATCTTGTGTCCGTGTTTGCAAACTCTTTCTCTTTAACATGATTATTTCCGCGTTCTTTGACTTCCCTCCAGTCGTTGTACATCTTGGATAACTCGGAGTACTTTCAGTGCAGGTTTTTATTGAAGCAGAGGTACAAAGATCAGTATGCTTCGTTGTGGACACTGGGGTTCAACTTAAATTGGGGACTTCGCAGCGAGCCATGCAAAGGAAAATGATAGGTATAACCTTAACAGACAAGAAGAGAGCAGAGTGGGCCAGGGAATACACGCGTGTTAAGGAAACCTTAGTCGAAATTAAAAAGAAGAAAAAAAGCCGTCAGATCCCACGCACTGTGGGAATCGATGTAATGCGAAGCAGCCAGGAAGGAGCAAATTCTGCTTTACACAATTTGCATGTCATGTTTGACATGTTAGGACCTGTCATTTATGTTCGTCATACAGTCACGTCACTCAATCCCAAATTTGGTGTATATCAAGCTAACGAAACGGCCGCGAGCGCGCCATGAGCGTGGAATGCAAGTCATGTCGCTCATGACATGTCATGATTTCCATATTACCACTTGTCATTTATGTTCGTCATACAGTCATGTCACTCAATACCAAATTTGGTGTATCTCAAGCTAGCGAAACGGCCGCGAGCACGCCATGAGCGTGTCATGCAAGTCATGTCGCACATGACAAGTCATGATTTTCATATTACCACTTGTCATTTATGTTCGTCATACAGTCACGTCACTCAATCCCAAATTTGGTGTATATCAAGCTAACAAAACGGCCGCGAGCGCACCATGAGCGTGGCATGTAAATCATACTTTTCATGACAAGTCAGTCATGATTTTCATAATATGACCAGCCATTTACGTTCGTCATAGAGTCATGTTATGCCATACCAAATTTGGTATAAATCCCATTAACGATACGGCCGGGAGAGCACAAAGTCGTAGGCGGATAGATAGATAGATAGATAGATAGATAGATAGATAGATAGATAGATAGATAGATAGATAGATAGATAGATAGATAGATAGATAGATAGATAGATAGATAGATAGATAGATAGATAGATAGATAGATAGATAGATAGATAGATAGATAGATAGATAGATAGATAGATAGATAGATAGATAGATAGATAGATAGATAGATAGATAGATAGATAGATACGCTCAAGGTCACCGAAGTTCGCTAAGAAATGCTTCGCATTTAAAAATATACATGGGCAGGACATGCAGCGCGTAGGAAAGACAATTGCTTGTCATTAACAGTAACAGACTGGATTCCAAGAGGAGGCAGACGCGTGAGGCGGACACAGAAAGTTAGGCGGGCAGATGAGATTAAGAAGTCTGCGGGTATAACGTGGCCGCAGCAAGCGCAGGACCGGGTTGATTGGCGGAACATGAGAGAGGCCTTTGTCCTGCAGTGGGCGTAGCCAGGCTGATGATGGTGATGATGATGGGGATAGATAGGGTACACTTAATGCAGTCGTGAAGCAGCCTTGACAAAAGTCCGTCCCGTTGTCAAAACGCTGGCGGCGTCCCTAGTCCAGGATGCTGAGGGCCTGAGCTGACAGTTTGTCGCTGTTCACTAGACGTGGCTGGTGTTCAAGGCTTGAGCTTGTCAGCTGGGCCTCCCAGCGCTCGTCGTTTGGTCCACTGTGTTGGGAGGGGTCGCAATTAAGCTGTGCATTTGGGAAATGTTTCTTTTTGTTCTATGCTGCTAATGTTCAAGATGTGTGCACGGGCTCCGGGTAGCCCGAAAGACCGAGCCCGCCAGGCCCGCGGGCCGGGCTCGGGTAGGCCGACGTATTCTCATCTCGGGCCCGGGCCGGGCTCGAGCTACTTGGTTTTTTTATCGGGCGGGCCGGGCCAGGTGCAAAGCCGGCATCATCCCCAAATATAGACGCTGTGCCGGAATCATTTTCCAGAACGTAGCGATGAGCACTCGCTTTGTGATTATTTATCCATGGAATCATCCCCCCTCTCCTCCATCTGAGATACTAAACTTCCGGAAGAACAAGCAGACTAAATATCCCAAGCTTGCTATGCATGAGAAAATTATATTGGCAATTACGACTGTTAGTGCGAGCAGCGAAGGGAAGTTCACAGCGGCGGGATATGGCGTGCAGGAACGCCGCAATTAACTGAAGCCAGAATCATTCAACAGCTTGTTATTTTGACACGAGATCTTGTAATCCCTGTATATTGTGACTGTGACATGTCGTTTGCTAGTGTTTCAATTTGATATGTTGAATAAAATGTCACATTATCGGGAAACGATATCGTGTCTCCGCAGCAAACTTACATTATCTCGAGACGCATCGGGCAGGGTCCGGCCCGGGCTTTTGTTTTTGTACGTCGAGCCGGGCCGGACGGGCTCGCAGCCCTGTAGCATCGGGCTCAGGCGGGACTTTCTTGCAGTCGGCGGGTCCGGGCCGGGCTCGGGCTTGGAAATGCGGCCCGTGCACAGCTGTATAATGTTCTCCAAAGATAGAAATACTGAGGGAATAACTTTCTGTAGAAGGCGAACGTGGTGAGTTGGAACTTTCGAATACTGCGTAGATGTTTCAAGAATGCTCACATCAGTTTCCTTGAACTTTGTTTTCTGTCCATGAGCCAGTGCTCCAACTCTTCTTCGAAAAAAGATATTTGGGAAAATTGGCTACTGCCTTTCCTGAATGTGTTAGCTATCATGCGCCAACATATTGGAAATAACGCATCATTTGGCTTAAGGAACGTGGAAATATCCAGGCTTTATAAAAGGCTAACTATGGCTTTTGCAACATAAGGTCCCAGTGCACGAATTGGGTTATACGTCGATACCGAAAATGAGCCTTCGAACATTTCTCTTTTACTAAAAGCTAAATGTTAGGAAGCTTTATACAGCGGGAAATACTCCTGTTAGCGCTATTGTATACAGCACGCTAAGTCTTTACGAAGTGCTAATTTAGTATGGTCCGAAGAAAGATGGGTTGTAAAGCGTAAAACTTCACTGTTATAGAAGTGTGCTGACCTGAGGCCTGTTATCGAGAGGAACGCTTTCTTGCCATCCATAGCATACCGCTCACACAAGACTACCCGAAGCGAAAACCAGCATTGTTTATTATGAATCAGCGGGTTACACAAGGCAGCAGCGCAAGACGAGAGATGCGAAGCAGGCAACCGTCACTTTGAGCGTGCCGCTATGTTTTCTACACTAAAATAATATCTATGGAGTTTAACGTCCCAAAACCACGATATGATTATGAGAGACGCCGTAGTGGAGGGCTCCGGGAATTTCGACCACCTGGGGTTCTTTAACGTGCACTGACATCGCACAGTACATGGGCCTCTACCATTTCGCCTCCATCGAAATGCGACCGCCGTGGCCGGGATCGAACCCGCGACTGAGCACCATAACCACTGTTCCACTATTTTCTACTCTAAACAAACTTTACGAGCGTTAGAGTCTCCCGCTAAATAAAAACAAAGAGTGTTTTAGCAGTGCTGGTTTGCCATACGGTAATTACAGAAACACCGTACCGTTGTGCTCGGCACGCAGTTTTTTAAACCTTTTATCCGCGCGATTTGCTTATTGCGTGCGGTAATGTGAACATATGATCAGAGTCGCTAAAAGATGTCTTGCAGACTATAAAAGCTGCTTGCTACTCCGACGGTGTGGCATTGACGCACGATAAGGAGGCGCTGTTAAAACACCCTGGCTACGCGCAAGAGTATGGTAGCGTTCTGCGCATGCGCAGTTTGGGCCCACTATGCTTTAGCGTTTAGCGGGTGCCGCTTGCGGTATATACCTCTCTATTGTAGAATATGCCTCTAATTTTCTACAAGCTTTCACCGTAGGTGCTTACGTCCTGCAGAATACAACTGTTTGAGATGGGAAAGTGGAAAAACGTCCAGTGCTGCAGAAGCAGCCGCTACTAAATCAATCGATATTAAGGTGTCAAATCTGTTGAAGCGGAAAAACTCCACATCGTCTTTTCTTTTTTTTCTTTTTTAAGGAATGGCAACAAAATACCAGGCTCTGAAGTTTCACACCCCTAAGAGTGTTCTCTTCTATCGGTAACACCCTTTTCACACTCTTTTACAAAGAGCCGCAAGCGTCAGCTACGATTACGTTGAGAAAAGGCGTCGTTAGATTTGTAATCTTCTGACGACTTGGCATGCATGCTGAAATAGCTGACACGGGTATTCGGCAAGAATTAATATAGAAGTATTCTGTTCCACTTTTCGTGTCACCTGTTTCAGATGTAATTTTTCTTCACGCTGAAAAGTCGGCAAACAGAAATTTATTATTTATTTGCACTTGCAACTCCCTCTGGCCCTTCAAACGTGATAGTATTAGCTGTGGAACACCCATACAGGAAATGATATTTTTAATGTGCGAGTCGTAAAAGCCCTTCCTTGGCTTAACGGTTTGTCGTAGTGCACTGCAGAACGACAAAAAAAAACCAAAGAAAGAAAAGAGAGGGACAAAATAGAAGCAGACACACTGACGACGTATGAAGGCGAACCTGCTAGAAATGTACGTCTCCTTCACGTTTCATCAGTGGTCTACTTGAACCATTCACAGCTTTTCGGGGAAGGCCATGCGTCGTTGGCTCAAAGCCGAGACAGTGGCGCCAGGTAAAAAAACGTGAAAAACACGCGGTCCGACGCGCTTCTTCAGCCCTGTATACACGGCAGCTCGCGCCGGAAAAACAAGTCCTGCGCCGAGGGGACGGTGTTGAGGACGTCTAGCTCAGTTTGTTGTTTCTGAAACCTTGAGTGCTCGTGCGCAATGCGGAAGCAGTTGCGAGGGTAAGTTTCTTTTCTCTCACTCTGCTTTGATCTTGCCTGTGGTGCACTCTTATGCAACGGTCCGCTGAATGGCTGACCAGTCATACTGGAGTAATGTAGCAGATTGGGCTAGTTGGAACTCATGAGGGTCAGTGCGCAGAAATTGCAGAGGCATTTGAAATAATAAAAGCGAAAGACAAGTGCTTGAGCCAGCCATCTATTGCTCTTACTGATGCTGAGGTTTCGTATCTGCAACATACGCGATTAGAAGCTTGGCCGGGAGTGATAAGGTTTTGTCAGTGCCTTCCTTTCTGTTTAAATATGCCACGTTTTTTCCATTATACTTTCAGTTGATAGCGCTTGTGTCGTGCACTTTCTTGTGTTTCCCGTCTTGTGTGAACTGACCGTCATTATCAGTCTGTGGTAGATGTCTGCGTAGTGCTGCGCTGGTCATGTGGGAGATAAGACATAGGAATCTGGGTTTTACGTGTTCATACCATGGTTCATACCAAGACATGCTTATGAGACACGCTGTAGTGCAGGACTTCGGATTAATTCTGATCGCTGGGGCTTCTTTCACTATATAATTCTGGAAAGTACTCAACACATTGCAATGGAATGCCAGGAGATTCACCCAGAAAGACCCGTGGAAGGCGGGCGTCTTTCAGAGGCTCGGGGATTCAAAGCGGAGAGAGAGAGAGAGAGAGAGAAAGGCAAAGGAAAGGCAAAGGAAAGACAGGGAGGTTAACCAGGTTGTACCCGGTTTGCTACCCTACGCGGGAGGAAGGGGAGAAAAAGAAGAGAGCAAGAAAAGAGGAAAGAGAGAACAAGTCATACGCGCACACACATATCAGCGTTCACGGCGCACACGCAGGCTGTCACAACCGAGGAAATATTTTAGTTCGGTTCCTCTGCGGTTGTCTAAAACTGGAATGGAATCCGGAGATGTTAACAAAGGCTTGCAAGGACTGGCTCCAACGAATCCAGGACTTGCAGTGCGCATTGAGCTCATGGAGTTGTCAATCCTGTTGAGAAGAGTGCGCATCGTGGTCATGAGAGACCTCAACACAGTGAGGACTCGTAGATTTTCGTCGCGGAAATCTTATGTGGACGATGATTGAGGGGTATTCTGCACCGGCTCTTTATGAGTGCTCAGTGGTGGTAGCGAGGGCCACGCGGCATCCGCCGCCGCGTTCAAAGTCTCTGCATCTTTTCGGCTCTCCGACTGTGATGCGTTGGGCGGTGGTGGTGGCGGCAGTGGTGGTGGCTGTCTCTTAAGATGGGTCTGTCGGTCTGTCGGAGTAGGAGATCGCGGTGTCCGTACAGACTGAGCAGCAGTAGCCCTAGACCTTTGCCGCCGACGCGAGAGCCGTTGTCTATTACAATGTTAGCAGCCTCTTTGTGCGTTGAGCCGTCCCGTACCATCTGTTTTAAAGACATTCCATTCTTTCTTAACAACTGGGCAGTGTCTTGATGACGCTTGGCAGTGGTGCGATCCTTGGCAGTTGGTACAATTCAGGGTGGTTGCTCGGCAGGATTCCGCGTTGTGTGGCTCTGCACAGCGGGGACAAATCCCCACGTTCCGGCAAACTCCGCTCACATGACGCATTTTTTTTGACATTTACGGCACTGGAGGCGTCTTGGTGTAAATGGACGTACCACAAAGCGGAACAAAGTATTAACTGGTCAGTGGTTGTTAAAATCAAGAGTTGTTTAGATTAATGCTGAAAACACACACACACACACACACACACACACACACACACACACACACACACACACACACACACACACACACACACACACACACACACACACGCACGCACACACACACACACACACACACACACACACACACACACACACACACACACACACACACACACACACACGCAAACACGCACACACACACACAGAGAGATATTAGAGTGCTAAAAAAGGAGCCTTTAGAGCCTCAGGTAACAGTAAATTATAAAACGAATGCTTGTATGGAAAAGAACAAAAATCCCAGGCAGTAGTAGATGGAATAGTGCACGTTTGCAACGAACAAGCTAGTTGACTACTGGTCTCCATCCCATTTAAAAGCGGAGGCTAATAAACTTCAGTTCAATGAACTCAAACACAAAATCATAGGAGGAGTCCATGGTTAAAAGATAAAAAAATCAGTTGAAGACGTCGTCATAAATTAAAGATAATAAAACGTAGGGAACTGAAAGGCCAGAATGTGTGCGCCACAGGAGGGAGGGGAGAGGGGCTCTTCGTTCTTTGTCCTATACGTTGCGCTTCATCAACTTGAACCGTGGAAGGGAGAATATTAGAGTCTTTTGGCAAGTTACGGAAATACGGTACGCAAATACCGCACGCAAATACGGTAAGGGAGTACGGCAGCACTCCTCCTTTCCCGCTCATTTGTGCTTTTGCCTCTCCCAGTTCCAGTGACAATGCGTCTCCCGAATGACAGGTTTCTCGTTAACAATGCGTAGGCTGACAGGCAACAATGGGGCGTGACAACCCCATAGAAATTTTGAGAAAGCTTCCGTGGTGTTGAGGTGCCTTCACTGGCAAAAGCCCAATGATCGGGAAAGGAGGAGTGGTACCGTCATACGGTACCGTATTTGCGTAGCGTATTTCCGTAACTTGCTAAAGTAGTTTGGGATTTAAAACCAGCGCAAAATAGAGACAAGGGACTAAAGGAAGAGACGACACGGCGCTGAAGTAGAGAGTTTTAGTAAGTTACGGAAATACGGTACGCAAATACGGTAAGGCAGTACGGTAGCTCTCCTCCTTTCCCGCTCGCTATTCTTAAGCCGCGCCCAGTTCCGGTGACAGTGCGTCCCCCGAACGAGGGGTGTCCGGTTAACAATGCGTAGGCTGGCAGGCAACCACGAGACGTGACAACCCCACAGTGATTTTTCAGAAAGCTGTTGTGTTGTTGGGGTGTCTTCACCGGCAAATGGTCGACGACCGAGAAAGGAGGAGCGGTACCGCCATACGGTAGCGTATTTGCGTACCGCATTTCCGTAACTTGCTAAAACTCTCTCAATACTCTATTCAGTGAAGTATCAATTACGACACCTGAACGTTTAAGAAGGAACCCAACGTCAACGGTGTTTGAGATAACGCCCGCGCGCCACCTTTGTCCACGCCATGCAGGCCACTGCGGAAACAGCCTCTGTCCGGAAGATGGCGCACACTGGATCTGCAAGTGTACTGCGAATTCTCGCAGATAAACAGGCAGGCGGTATGAGCAAAGTTAGATTCTACACGCACCTGCGGAGGTGCACGGAGGCTGCGGGGCAAAACATGTTTCGGAGATGGCAGCGCCGTCAAACGGTTTGCGGAAACAGCACACTACGATGGGACCACGGTCCTGTAGGAAACCTCTTTGGCTCGGTCGCATGCGTTTTCCTTTTGACTTTTGCTTTCTAACAAAGGTGCTTCTAGAGAAAAAAAAGGTTATGTCTCGTTCTTGCTGCATTTTTCTTTTGGTACATTTCTGTTCAGGAAAATCCATTAGCTTTTTAGCGAGAAGGGACACGACACGTTTAGTTTTATGTCTCGCTCTTATTTACACACGGGTCGCCTTTATTTGCTGCTCTTATCTCTCAGGGAGAACACGTAAGAAAAAAGGTGAAGGGGTAGGAAGGCGCCTACGTTACGTGCCATCGCATCGGTGCTCGTCAGCGCGGCATGTCCATCTCTCCCTTCAAAACATGATGAGAAAACTGCCCAGTTTATTAAATCTTTTTTTTTTTTGGAAGGAGGTTTCCTCCATTCGCTGCTAGCAATAAAAAATTAATGGATAGTCTTCGTGCGGACTATGAAAAATCTATACTTACACGTCTAAGCGAACTTTTTTCATGTCCACCTGGCATGTACGATGCGCAGGCACTTCTTTTAACAGTGGAACTGTTTAAAGCTCGGAGTAAGGCCGGCGTTGCAGAAAACTCGGCCGGGTATGCGCCACAGAAATTGGGCCAGGTTCACTACAAAGTATATCAAAGCGTACGTACCATTGCGCCTAATAACTTTAACTTCAGGTGAATAATTAGGCAGAACAAACCATTCTTATGCGTCGTTTTTGTACAGGAACCCCTTGCAGTTGTCTTTGCTACAAATTAAAAATTTAGGGCCCGGTTACATCGTTCCCATCTTAAAAACGTTCTTTTTTTAAAATCCCAATTGAACTCCAAGATGGTCACGGAGCGTGCCTCGGGCAGCCTAGCGGCTACTGCGCAGCGCTGCTAAGTTTGAAGGTGTGCATTCTTATGAAGTTCCGACGCTAAAATCGTTAATAATAGATTGGACGCCAGCCACTCGATGTGCTGAAAGAGAAGGTGATCGATCCTAAGGTATGTCGCATCTTTTCGGAAATACATTTCAATTTTCAAATAAATTTTTTGACGTGTTACTGCCCTTCCAGAAGGGCACTTTTCCAAGTATACCCTACTCTTCAAACGTGTTAGGTACAATAAAAACTAAAACTAATTATGACATAAACACCTGAAATGAGCCAAAAAATGCCCGCCATGTCAGCACTCATAACTACCTATCTTACTGCGCAAAAAGAAAATGGTTTGGCAGGAACTGTAGGTGTCTATGTAGGCTCTGAAGTGAACTAGCATCCTTGCATAGTCATCAATATTATGGTATCCTATTAGGTATCCTACAGACCAAAAATTTTTTTAAAAAAATTATGCCTTTTCAGGAGGTCGCATTTCAATTGAGATTCTTATAACATGGAAACATATTCGATGGTTTTCCAATTATTCTAGTTTATTGCACAGCTTAATGTGTAAGAAGGAAGCATTAATGGTTTCATTGAAAAAATATTGGTTTGTTTAGAAGTCGCAGGCTTTCGCGCAATGTTTTTGAAGAAACTGAGAACCAATTCTCGAGAAAAACAAGAAATAAGTTTTTTACCAAACATGTCGTTTTCCGTTTGAGGGCAGTTAAAGTTAAAAAGATCCCAACTTTTGTGCGGAAGCGGATGGAGAGGTAATATTTTCTGCGAAACAACTCTGGCTCTCTGCACTTTCCTTTGTACTTTTAGGAGTAACTGACACGAATTTCAAACATTTTAGGGTTATTGCTCTAAATGAAAACACGGGTGTCGAGAACCATAAAAAGAGTGTCGTAGTACTTGGTAATGCACTGGATATAATTTTAATACCGCTACCTTAAAACAGCAATTTCGGTTTCGGTATCGAAGGGGCGGCTTCACAGTGACGTGTCAACACATGTGTGACGTCACGGGAACACTGCAACTCCCCACATACTAGCAACAGCTGTCAGTTTACTGTCAGTCGCACGTGGTTCACATAAACAACGACGAGTGACTTGTCGTCCAGAGACTCCGAAATCGACATTCTGCGATTTAAGGTCGCATGCAGGCCGCAGATTTCGGCAAACCCAGTGAACTGTGTTGACTTGTCGCGATAATATCCATTGCGGTGGGGGCTGGCTCGCAGATGCTGGGTGACGAAAACTTTAAAATCAAAGGGAAATATTTTATACGTGTTGTCTGGTTCCGGTGTGTGGAGAGCGTTGATAGTGCGCACCATGAAAACGAGAAATATCCCTTCTGGGGCGCGTGGAAAATCGTGTCAGTACTCCTTTAATAACGAACTGAAAATGGGGCTCCATAATCGCCGCCCTTGCATCCCCTTCGGCCCTTTTTTGTACTGGAAGGAACAAGGCGCAAAATTTGTAGAAAAGGGAAATAATGGAAGTAAGTGTTCGAATCAGCCTATACATTTTCATCCCGCGCAGCTGCCTATATCAATGCACGTTTGATTAGTTTTTATGTCGCTGTGGTCAAAATGTTTTTGTTATCTTTGGTGACACTCTTGTAATTACGCCGGTCGCCTTCGATGTTAGGGTTAAGTTTTCTATAACAACTTGCGACCGAGCCGGGTATTATGAGCCGCTCTATAG